>JADOBO010000430.1:0-15805 GCA_016403345.1 Corylus heterophylla | reverse complement strand
AAGTTGGAGGAGTCCGTTGTGCAAGAAGGGCATCTTGAGCCGACTTCTCCTTCCTACTCAGGAACTCCTGACACCTCCGAGGACATTGGAGTATGCCCTGATGTGGGGAGCAGTCACTTCAGGCTCAGGCATGCTCGGATCAATGGCACATCCACTTCTCACCTCTTCAGCCATAGCAGCCGAGTGTCCTATCACCTCTTCTGCTGCAGCATCAGCAGCAGGTCCTGGTGTCTTCGAGCTATACTCGGCAGCTCGGATTTTCTTTTTTATCTTCCCCGCAGTGGTCTTTACTCGTTTCTTGCTCTTCTTTGGAGAGGGGATTTTGGGACCCTCGGGCTCATCAACAATCGTCAATGAGACTCTTGCACTAATTGGCGGCCTCGTCGAAGTTTTCTTCAGAGGAACGTCTTCAGCCTTCCTCTTGCCTTTTCCTTTGGAAGACTCAGCGGCCATAGCATCTGGCCTACTCGGCACCTCGGCCACTGGGACACTCGGCAGAATAGTTTCTACGGCTTCTACCAGCCTTGCAAGTGCCGGGTCCACAAATACCGAGCCTTATTCTCCTCGGTCATAACAGCGTCATAATCCATTTTTAATGGATTAAGCTCGGCATGTTGAATCACATCATTAACATGCCATTCTTCACTAATGGTCAGATTTGGCTTCTGTTGACCTGTAAGCATGTTTGAGATTAGTTTTGCCAAAAGAAAAAGAAGAGAGACGAAAATAAGTAAGACTAAGCTTGGTTCATACCTTTGTTTGACGGAGCAGTAATCTCCCGAGGGACACTTGGATCCCTTATTACTTCCGAAATTGAAAATTCCCAGTCACCTCGGATAAAGAAAAATTCATCTTTCCACCCTTTGTTACTCTGATAAGTAGATCGAAAGGTGAGAAGCTTATATTTCTTTCGGGTTTGAAAGGTGAACAGGAACTTGGTTCTAGGGCATTTGGTAAGTTGATGAATTTTTAGAAACTCCGGCACTATAAGAGGGTAGTCTGCCCCAAGTATGCTCGGCCAAGCGATCATGCTGGCAAAAAATAACCTCCAGCCATTCGGCTTTAGTTGGTGGGGAGCTATTCGGATGTAACTCAACAGCTCCCGAACTACCCTCAGAAAAGGAAGTCTCAGCCCTGCTCAGAACATCTCCAAGAATACGCAAACTTCATTGCTGTTGGCATCCGCTATTGCTCCAACACGGTCGGTGTCGAAGCGTAGTTGAACCGAGTCTGGAATTTGCCAATCTTCACGGATTTTGGGCTCATCAAGCTCGGATAGCTTTGATTTCCAAGTAGCCGGGTGTGATTCGCCCAATTCCATGGGAACTTCTTCAACCCTAAGACTCATCAGGTATTTGACAGTAGAATAATGTGAAACGAAAGATGGGAGTAAGTCCCTGTTGGAATATGAATAGGCAACGCTCAAACGGAAGTTCTTGACTGAACGTTCAAGACAGAGGAAGGATGCAATCAAGAAAGGGTTGAATGAAGAAAAATATCAGTTTAAGAAGAAAGAAGAAGATCGATAGAACTCCGAAAGAGTGACAATGGCTTCTGCGATATGGAACGATAAGGATTAAACGAGGAAGAAGGAGGCTTTTTAAAGACTTTTTTCGAAGAATCCAAACCGGTGCATTAAATGAACCCTAGGGACTAGGGTTCGGCGAAGCGACGTCTCTTCGTTTCTCTCTCGGTGTAGAAGCTGACGCGTGGCCATTACGGGAAGCGTAAACCACCCAGAAACCTACACGTGGTTCTCCAAAGGCGGAGGTAAAGATCCCGAACGCTTCAGTTTTATTTTTTGAAATTCAAATTTTGAAAATTTGAATTTCAAGAGCCAACTCGCATCATTTTGCCAAACGACAAAAACCGAGCTTATAGAAACTGACCTACACTCGGTTTCCAACATGTAATTTCCTTATTCTGTTAGAAAAAGGAAATTGGGGGGTAACTGTTGGGTCATATTTCGGCTGGGTTGGGCCCAGAACAAACCTACTGGCCCATTCCCCACATTCGGTCATTTTTACTGTTCAAAATAAACTCATGTTCGGCAGACTTAGGCTTATATGAATTATATTATCAACACTCGGTTTTCACCGAGCCTGAGGTAGATACCGAGTGTTACCCTCAGGAAATAAAAAACATCTGAATAAATATCTTACTTGATGTTCCCCCGTACATTGTTGACACGTGGACCCTCGGTAAAAGTCCAGTGTTAGATGAACAGGTACAATCCAATGCCTATAAAAGGGGGGTCCCCTTTCACTATTTTGGTAACTTCTTTTTACCCTCAGAACTGAATACTTTGCTTATCTTTTCCCTGATACATAATCTTCAAGTTCATCTTTCTTTTGAACACTTCAACTGACTTAGGCATTGAGCTTCCACCGGCCGGACAACGCCGGCAGCTTTGATCCCTTTTTCCTTATCCTTCATTTTTCAGCTCAACACTCGGTTATCAAATATTGTGCTGGGCCCTTTCCCACGTCATCATTTGGAAAACTGCTTCAACATAAACAAATAGTGAATAATAATAACTGAGAATAATAAGAGTAAGAGTAGAGAGTACGTATCTATGCCATAGGTGGCTCCTCCTTTTATAGAGGCTTTAGGTAGGTGAACTCTAGTGAGACTCCCACTCGACTCCCTTGATTCATGGGAGTGTTTGAAACTGTAGATTATCCCTTGAGATAGCATCAGTGATTCATGTGGATAGGATTTTAGGTACTTAGACTCCTCTTGGGAGATATTCAGTTGGTTATTGTCTGATTTGGGTTGTAACTCCCAGATTGGGTTGTTTGATGACTGATGAGTGATCATATAGGGGCACGTGGGTCTGCATGCAACTTGTTGAGATAACTGGACACTTAATTGTGGATCTGATACGATCGAGTGACAACATTTGGACTTTCTGAGCTTTAGGTTTTAGAGCCCAACTATCTGGGCGAGCCATAGGCCTTTCCTTTAAAGTGGGCCTTTTGGTTTGGGCTTTGGGATATATATTTGATTTTATTTTTAAAATGTAAATAATATTTTATTATTAATGGGATACATGACATTATGTAGACCATCGGATGAAAATCCACAGCCAAGATAAAAAATTTGAGACAAGAATTTGAGGATCTGGATCCGAGATGGACAAGGTTAATTTTGATAACATTTTTTTTTTTTTGTTATGACGTGATATAAACACATAGAGAAATGCTTGGTTACAATAAAATGTCCATGTTTTGGGCATAAATGTCCACCTGACCAGAATTTTAAATTGAAAAAACCTCTCTTCTCTCTCCTATGAACCTGTCATTTTGTTCTATCATTTTGTGGAATTTATGATTCTGGTTTGTGTATGCTATTAAGTAACCAATACATGAGAGAGACCTAGAGAGAGAAGAGAGTTTTTTTTATTCAATTTAAAATTCTGGGCACGTGGACATTTATTGCTAAAACATGGACATCTTATTGCAACCAAGCAAGCATTTCTCTGTAAATGGAAGTAGTGCTCCATCATATCAGGTTCCCTCTGATGGTTGCTGATGGGACAACACACGAGAGATGCAGGCTAGTTCCTTCCCAACTATTTTCCATTGCCCTCCAGATTTAGTTGGATTTTCTCCTGCTGTAAATGGTTGTTGCTGTAAATGGTTGTTGGATTTCAATCCAAACCAAATTAGTTCATGATTGACAAAGATGGTTGTGTACTTTTTGGCAGATTGCAGGCCAGAAGCTCGGGTGTGTTTGGAGCTATTTTTCTTATTTTCTCTTTCCATTCCTTCTTTCCTCATTTTTTCTATATTTTGAACATCATTTTTTAACTTTTAACGTATTTTATCCTGCTTGATTTTTCCTTCATTTTGTTTTTTTTTTTTCTTAATTTCTTTACCATGACCAATGTTGGGTCATATTTCGGCTGGGTTTGGCCCAGTACGAGTCTACCGGCCCATTCCCCACTCTCAGTAATTTTTACTGTTCAAGTAAACTCATGTTCGGCAGGCTTAGGCTTATATGAATTATATTATCGACACTTAGTTTCCAGGCTCGGTTAGCCGAGCCTGAGGCAGATACCGAGTGTTACCCTCGGGAAATAATAAACACATCTGAATAAATATCCTACTTGATGTTCCCCGATACATTGTTGACACGTGGACCCTTGGTAAAAGTCCACAGTGTTAGATGAACAGGTACAATCCAATGCCTATAAAAGGGGGGTCCCCTTTCACTATTTCGGTAACTTCTTTTTACCCTCAGAACTGAATACTTTGCTTATCTTTTTCCTGATCCATAATCTTCAAGTTCATTTTTCTTTTGAACAATTCAACTAACTTAGGCATCGGAGCTTCTACCGGCCGGACAACACCGGCAGCTTTGATCCCTTTTTCCTTATCCTTCATTCTCAGCTCAACACTTGGTTATCAAATATTGTGTTGGGCCCTTTCCCACGTCATCATTCGGAAAACTGCTTCAACAGTTTGGCGCCGTCTGTGGGAATTTGATTTTTTATCGGTTCTTACTAATCTCATATATTCCGATATGGTGAACACACCCCCACACGCCAGCACATCCCCACATCTTATCCCAGTCATCCAACCAGATGTACCCGGAACCTCACACGATCCAAATCCCCAAACAGCCATTATGGTGGATTTTATGAAGCGCATAGCCGAATCTGTTGAGGCTATGAGAAAGCAGAATGAAGAGATCGTCTCTAGGCTGCCTCCTAGAGAAGATTCGGCACAGAAGAGAAGGCGTGAGGAGTCCTTTAGGGAACCACCACCATCAGCTCGGCATCAATCAACCCAACAAGACGCTGGAAGTTCAATACAGGGAAATCCGCATACTGTTCAAACCAAAGCGAACACTCACCGACGAGAACACACCAAGAGTTCACAGCTTGGTGGTAGGTCACACCATGGCGAGTCTAGTCACGCCAAAACCCACCATAGTCGTTCCCAGTGTAGCCATTCTCGTCATGCTCAGTTGTATCTTGATAAGCCTGTGGAAGCTGCCGTGCATAAAGACGTTAAAGATCTCCAGGAGAAGTTTGAAAAGATGGCTTTCTTAATCGAAAATGGGGAAAATTGGTCCGCCACCGAGGATCTCATGCAACATACCAATTTATCTTTTACTGATCAGGTGATGAGGTTTCCAATGCCCAGCAGTTTTAAGGTTCCTCGGATCGGCGAATATGACGGAAGTGGAGATCCTTCCGATCACATGGAAAGCTTCCGAGCTCACATCATCCTTCATGAAACTCCTGACGAGATTGCTTGCCGAGCCTTCCCGTTAACTCTAAGGGGAGTTGCCAAAGAATGGTTTGGAAGTCTGAGTCCTAAATCTGTTGATAATTTTGATTATCTTGGGCAGCAGTTCTTAGGACAATTTCTTGCCGTTCAAAGGAGAAAGAAGAATCCAGTATATCTATTATCCCTAGTACAAGGGAAGAACGAGTCCTTGAAGGATTATTTGTTGCGGTTCAATCGGGAGAAGGATTGATGAGCAAACCATTCTCTCAGCATTGATGCACGGTATACAGACTGAAGGGCCTCTGATGGCCAAGTTGTCCAAAAGCCCAAAAACAGGAACTTTGCGACAGTTCAACAGTAAGGCAGAGGAGTTCATCAACCAGGAAGAGACTATCTCAGCGTTGCTGAAATCTAAAGCTCCTGAGAACAAACCTGCTATTGATCCAGGTATGACGAAACCGAGGGTCTATGTCAAGAAGAAAAAGAAGGATCGCCAAAATCCTAAGATCCTAGAAAGAAAGGTCGATCTACCTCCTCGGCCAAATCAGCATCAACAATATGTGGGATGGACACCCCTGAATACAGCTGTTTATAAGGTGTTCATGGAAGTTAAGAAGGATCCGAGCTTTCGATGGCCAGGAAGGATGAAGTCTCCTCCCCAGAACCGTAATACTCGGAAATTTTGTGAGTATCATAATGATCATGGGCATCAAACCGAGGATTGTATCAGTCTTCGGTTCGAGATTGGTTTCAAGAGTGAATTTATGAAAAGATAGTAAATTTTTTGTGATGGATGGAACATGTAAAACATTTTGCAACAAAAAAGATGCATTAGGAGAGGATAGAAGGGTGTCACCCGTGTTTTGAATGGTTAAACCCGTACCATTACCCATATGGACTAGGTCAGATCCGGTGTAGTTGATGGATCGGTGGTTGAGATTATTGAAATCAGATGTGAGGTGATGAGTGGCGCCGGAACCAATTTTGGTCTAGGCCGCCTGATGGAGCGGAGAAGTTGGCTTGCATGATGGGATGAGGCTCTGGGGTGGTGATATGCTCTTCATAGCGTTGGTAGCAATCAATTGCAACATGACCCAAATGACTACAAATCTGGCAAAGAGGACGTGTAGATGAGGAGCCACGACCATTTGGAAAGGAGCCACGGTAGCATCCACGGTGGAGGGAGGAGCCATAGCCGGAGTTGTTGAAGTAGCCTCCACGGTTGCCACGGCCACCACGGTGAGGTGGGTTTCGGGAGGCAAAATGCACGGCTGCCATTGATGAAGGGTAGTAGGTATTGACATGAGGGGAAAAAAAGAGAGAAAAATTGACTTTAGTCTTTTTGTAGCTCTGATACCATGTAAAGTCAGAGAATTTGAATATTTTCCACCTTGCTATAATCTAGCATAGGCTGATGATATATATAATATGAAGAGTTACAATTCAAATTCAAATGTACAAATTCTTTTGAGATAATGTAATCTATCTATACAATTTCAAATATGTAATTATCCTAATCTAAAGTGTTTCAATTGCAACTTGTTATCTTGAGTCTGTTGAGATAAGACTGGAGATTATATTGTGAGAGTTTTATCTTTTAAACTAATCGAATCCCATCTTCAATTTTGTTTTCTGCAACACCAAAAGCATTCCCGTAAGCGTAACGTCTTTCTCTTATGACCCGTGACAATAGCTGAAGCAGTGTGCATTGTCATATTCAAAAATGAATACACAAACAAATTGATGTTGCTTTTGTGTACGTTGGTGTTCAAAATAAAATAAACTTTTCTTCGACTCACTACTTTTCTGTTGCAAGCAATGCTTTTGGGTGTTCATAAAACAAATCAGTAAAAAAAAATGGTTAATTACTTTTTTTTATATGTGTTTTTTAGTACTGTGAATAAGGAATTTAATTAAAATTTTTGTTTTTTTTTTTTAAGAAAAAAACTTAATTTCTTTAAATTGTTTTCGAATTTATAAGAGTATTTATGTCTTACTTAAAAATATATAGTCACATTTTTATATTTTTGATAGCCTTTAGGGGATATTGACATTATTTTGTTAGTTTAATGAAGTATTGTAACAATTAAAAGTTGGGTTAAATACTAAATTAATCCCTGGGGTTTCACAACTTTATTTTTTATCTCTTGGAGTTTCATTTTTATCACAGGAGGTTTCTATGGTTTTGATAATAGACCAAGTTAGTCCTCTGTTAGTTGACTTAACGGAATTTCACGTGGACCAATCACATGTTGACACGTGGCACTTAATTAATTTTTTTTTTTAAAAAAAATTAAAAATATATATATTTTCTAAATTTTTAAAAAAAGATTGGGGGTGGCCGATGGAGCCTTGGGGGTGGCCAAAACCACCCCATCCATCATCCGTGAAAAGATGTTGTCTTTAATTATCTACCAAAATAATTTGTTTACAATTAAATCTTTTACAGCTAGCAGGTCAAGATAAAAACCAATCCTTCCTTAAAAATATAAATTATTGACTGCTGTGTGTGTGTTTTTTTTTATAATATTGTTGCGGTAATGGGTTTTTGTTCTCTCTGTTCTGTTCTAGTTCGATCTGTTCTCTTGCTGTAAAATCTCATGTCTAATAGAGTGAGAGAAAGAGAAAGGGGCCCACCACGTCCAACAGAGTGAGAGAGAGAAAAGAGAGGCGAAGGAAAAATTATGCATGGAGTAATACAAGGTCGGCCCAATATATTTTTATATAATTTAATTTAATTTATAATAAAAGGTCGGCCCAATATATTTTTATATTGGAAACCGGTTACACAGCAATAATTTCATAAATTCTGAATCCACAGCTAAATCCAGCCATATATCTTTTTTCTATACAAATTACAGCTGCAAAGATGGTATTTATTTTTCCTATGCAAATCACAGCTGCAAAGAGAAAAGCCAACACTATCCGGCTAAATCCAGCCATATTTCATTTTTCAACGCAAATCACAGCTGAAACTAATATTTATTTTTCGTATGTAAATCACATTGTATTGTTTGCTTGGCCTTTAAAATAAGAGAGAACATGGACTTTGAAATAAGAGAGTACAACGACTTTCTTGAGCCATTCTTAGCATACTTCTTGGAATTAGGGTTTAGGGTCCTGCAGTCTTGAAAGCGAAGGCTTGGTTTATTTGTTTGGTTTATTTATTTATTTTTGTTCCCGTAACTGAAAAATCCTGACCTACACTGTATATCTCATTAGAACCAAGGTACTTGAACTATATTCTTCAATGCAAGGCTCCTATATCCTCTTTTTTTTTCTTTTTTTCTTTTTTTTTTTTTTTTTTGGTCTCTTGTTAGATCATTTCTCTTCACTTAATTATTTCCACATAAATGTTATATGGTTAAATTTTAACAACAATTAACAAGCATTAGGCATTATAATATATACTTATGACATTCGTTGTAAGAGCTATGGACTGTACACAGCAATTAAGATGTATGGAGCGGCTATAGAATTGAAGCAAAATGTTAGTATTAAAATATATGATGCGATGCACATTAATTATTCATTTGGTTACTATTTATCATCTTGTGCAAACAACCGACTTGCTATTTAAAAGTATTTTTTTTGCTGCAATTACAATGGAATGGTGGATAGAAATTTTTTTAGGTGGATTAGAATAATGTTTAAAGAGGTCATCCTCCTTTAAATTCTTCATATTTATATAAACTGAATGGAATGGTGAATAAGTGATTTCCAAGGAATTGTCACATAAAACATAGTTCTATATAGTGTGCAAAGTAGGAAAGAGTTGATATTATGAATTAGGATTGCGAGGCTTGTAGTTTGAATGCTTAGACGGAGACTCATTACAATGTCAAATATATGGATTAGTTTTCTATCTGTCCCCCTTCTCATATTCTTGTTTACAATTTTTTTAAAAAAATATATTAGATTTTGAGTATAATTTTATTTCCGATATCTGCATGATCATTTCTGTTTTTGATTGACTAATAATTGTGATGCGATAAGTAGTTTTGTTGAACTAATAATGCTTGAAAAAGTGGTGAGGTGAATGGAGAGGGGTTTGTCATCTAAAAAGGCCCAAAAAATCGAAAACCAATGAATGGGATTTTTGGGCTTGGTTTTGGGACTTCTTTTTGGGATGGGCTTTTTAGTGGGTTTTTTTTTTTATTATTGTTTTTTTCTTTTCCATAGGTTTTCCAATCATATATGCACTATTTAATCCTAATTATCTTATTATCATATGTTTTTGTTACCAGATATACTAAATTAACATACCAATGAGCCGTATGCATTTTTTTTTTTTTTTTGACATGAGTCATATGATTTAAAAGCTCGTGAAGAAATGATGGTATCTAAATCCTTAGACTATCAATTTGGCTACATAAAATGTATGAATGTTGGTACAACTAAATCATAGAAGTCAATTTAGCCAAATTATGCATATATTTATACAGTTAGATGGAGTTTCATTATTCAAATATTCTAAACTTAATTTAATTCATCAATTACATGGAGTAATACAAGGTCGGCCCAATATATTTTTATCTAATTTAATATGTCAATTGGAGTACTTTTTTTTATTTGTAAAATTTCTTTTAAATTTTTAATTCTGAAAATAAATCTAAACCATCAATATCATAATAGATATCATGTTTTAGGAAACCTTCTAGATTAAGACATTTCTTTTATAAACTATCATCATCTAGTGATATTAATTTCTTAAAATGAAATGAAAAACCAAATTTGAATAAGGCTTGAAAATGGAGAAAATGAAAAATTATAAAGAAAGGAGTTTGTAATTGAATAAAATATTTTAGAAACTTTCCATCTTCTAGCATTTATTTATTTGTTTTTCCCATTTGATTTTAAACATTAAACACAATCTTCTAGATTTATTTATTTATTTATTTCGGTTAGAAATGTGCAACATAATTAGGGTGGCATATTTGATTCCCTTATTTATTGTTTATCGATTTTTTAAGCCTTATTTATTTGGGAATGTTGGAAATATTATTGCATTTTTTTAAATTAAGTATAGGCCTTAATTAAATCATATATATTGACGGTAAATAAAAAACCAAAAAAGTTTTCGTTGTTCTTAATTGTAAAAATATTTTGAAAAATAAAAAAAAATAATAATAATTTTTTATTGCCGATCAAGTATAGAAGGATTTTAATAATTTAATGACTGAGTAAGTGGCAAATAGCGAAATTATGGAGAAGAGAATAACTCAAATTTTAGTAAGGCTTGAAAAGGGAGAAAATGAAAAATTATAAAGAAAGGAGTTTGTAATTGAATAAAATATTTTAGAAACTTTCCAACTTCTAGCATTTATTTAATTTGCTTTTCCCATTTGATTTTAAACATTAAACACAATCTTCTAGATTTTTTTTTCTTTTAATTAATTGAGTCATGTGGTACATATAGTTGAACTTTCCTAACAAATCCAATCATATTTTGAATATAAAACTATTTTGAGCTGTGTGTTGTTAAATCTCCCAACGGTTGGAATTAAATAGAAAACAAAAAAAAGTTGAGATTTAACAGAACATTTCCAACCAAACGTTTTTTGGCAAACCAGTTGGAGAGGAGACTCGAAGAATTTGGCTTTCAACCCATTTGATTCTCATCATTTTTGCGTGCAATGATCCTGAATTCTCTTTTTCTTTTTGTCAAGTCCTTGAATTCCACACTTCCCAGATGCTTTCTGGCCTTGTTTCTTGTTTTCTTGAATTTCCATGATTTTAGGGGTTTTTTTTTTTTTTTGGGTTGGTCTATCTAATTTGTTTGTATTCAAGGGTTTTTGGGAACCCCAGAGCATGTTTCTCTGTTCCTTTTTATGGGCCTAGCTGTATTGATTTTGTTTTTGTTTTTTCCTGTTTTCGTTTTCTTTTTATGGGCCCCCAGAGGAGGAGTGGCACTTAGGGGAAAGGTTGATTTTTGATCATTCACGCAAAAATGGTGCAAATCATGGGTTGGTATAAATGTTCAATTTCAGATGGTTCGGTTTACAATTCCTTCAAAATTTGTAAGTCCAATTATTTATTTCTTGCTAAATAATAATATGATGTCTTCTTTTTTTGTTTTCGTAGTTCACTTGGTTTGGCTTATTTTTTGACTGGGACTTTGTTATGCAAACGAAATCAGAAGAAAATCAAAAGGAAATAGAAAGAGGGAGAGATTTGAGCACTTCTAGGGGTCGACCTTCACAAATTGCAGCAAGCAATTGACTGAATTATTTCTCGGTGAGTAGCCATATGGCATCTACACTGATTTTATAGAGGAAAATCTAGGGTTTCCTGGAGTAATAAGGAATCCTAACATATTATATTCTGAATATATTCTAACATATAGGAATCCTAACATAGTAATGAAAGGAAAGTGCTAGTACAGCTTATTAAGGAAAATAAATTTGGGTTCCTAATATTATGATTATGATAACTGATCTTGATGAATCTGATGGCTATCACATTTTCTAAGTTGTTGAAATCTTCATCATTTCTCAAATTTATGATCAAGAACGAGTTTTTGGTTCCATATGGTGTACGCTGTCAAGTGTGGTTTATTCCCTAGATTTTTTTACTTGAAGCTACTATGCCGTGGCTTTTGGCCCTTTTGGCGGTAAGGTTTGGCAGCACGCAGCTTTATTGTGATTATCCATTTTTTATACTCTATTCTTTTGTTAGTAAATTTTTCCTAGACCGTTTTCGTCAGTATATATATATTCTCGCTCTACTTTTTTATTTTCTCACTTTGTAAGTGACTTGTAAAATTATTATTAAATTGAAGTTTAAAAGTGATATATGATAATTTTTAAAAATGAAAATGAAAATAAAAAAGTGAAATCTTTTGAAAAAACGACACCCAATCTTGTATAGATTGGACACGTCGGAATAACCTCCTTGGGAAGAGCTTTTTTACTGTACAAGATCAGACAAACTCCGAAAAAAAATCAACAAGACCATCGCATCATATCATGATTCATGCACCTTCACTAATTTATTACCCTCAAATTTACAGAATAATCAAGTACCAAAAATAATTTAATTTAATTTATTAATATATATTTATATTTAAATAAAAAATTAACTCCAAATGCACGTACGAATGCCTTTCTATTATTCTCTCTCTATATAACTAAAACTAAAAGCGGGAAACGCCTCACATTTGCTCCCGTTGAAGGATTCGCAAACACTCTCTCTCTCTCTCTCTCTCTCTCTCTCTGTTCAGACTGATCCTCTTACTCTCTCTCTCTCACTCTCTCTCTCTCTGCACAAGTGCCGCTCCCTGACGCGGTGGAGCAACTGCTCGAGGATATCTGCAGGAAGCAGAAGCAGAAGCCCCCAGCCGCCGACGTGCGGCTGAAGCTAGCCTCGCTAGGCGAGGAAGCGGCTCTGGAGATCCTCCGTAAGATATCGGCCTCTGTCATCAAGAGCACCCTCAGCGCATTCATCGTCTACATGATAAAAAACGAATCCCCTCAGAGACTTGCCCATGTCTCTCCTCTTCGCACTCCCTCCTCTCCTTCCCGCCTCATGTTCAGCCCGCCACAAGGTACGTAAACCCATACAAATTTTGCTCTCTCATTCTGTCCACACCATCGACATGCGAATGTTTTTGCATATGGGGGCACCGCTTATTTCTTCGGGATTTTTTCACTCTTACTCTCTTTCAAATTTTAGCATTTTAATTGATACAAGGGTACTCTTGGTGTAAAAAATAGTGTTGATATTAGTTTAGAATGTTTGACTTGCACAACAAAGTATTCCAAAGGTTCTATGAGAAGTGGAACCTATTTGTCGGTACCGTAACAAAAAAAAAAAAAAAAAAAAAAAAAGAAGTACCCTTTATGTTTAAATGCCATATTTCACATTTGACCTATTGGATAGTTTGATTTCAATAATGATTGATAATGTCATGAAATAAACAAAAAGATACTTCAATCACAACATTTGAATGCAATGTCACCTAAGATATTTTTTGTACAAGGTAAATATATTTTTCATCAAACAAAAAAAAAAACCAAACAAAGAGTCCATTAAAAAGGACAACCCAATATTCATATAGAAAGATTTTACCTATCTCATACACCAAATAATATGTTCAAATGTAGAGCACAAGATTCAATAAAACCCATAACATAATTTGCACACCAAATTATATATTCAAACATAGATTAAAATATTCAACATAATTCTTCTCATTTCTACACCAGCAAGTAATTAGGAACCAAATAGAACCCAAAACACAATCCAAAATAAGCACACAATCCCAGATTTAGAGACAAGAACAACTTTTTTCAAGCAAACAAAACACAAGACATAATTGTCATCTTCTCTTTCTTATACTTTCTCATGAACCAAAAACACCAACAACAAAAGAACAGAAGATTTTGATTTCATTGAAATGAATATCTACACAAACACAATATTTACTTAATTGAAATGAAATATTCAATAGTGACAATAAGAATAGATAGAGCCTAGATTGTGTCTGATTATACTATTATATTAATTTTCGTAGAAATATAATAAGACATCGATAACCTATATGCATACTTCATCATTAATTATACACTTGCACCTGCAAATATGAACTTAAACAAAAAAAAAAAAAATTAGATTCCGTGCAGTAGAGTTATCATATTACACTGCAAATAGGGCTGTTCCAGGTAAAAGGCTGTTTGAACCCATTTGCTCGGACAGACGTTCGAGTAGCCTGAGTCATTCTTGCTCGGATAGTTCTTACAAGTAGAATCATAATAACCTTTCGGCATGGATTGACCTATTGCAGCACAATATAAGAAATTTCCGTTCAAACAGAAGGACATAGGAGAGCTTGATGTGGCAAGCTATTAAAACATACATATACGTGTGTCAATTTTTCGCATTGAATGCTTGGGTGAGCTTAAAGTAAAAGAAGGAAAAAAAAAATTGCTGTGCAACTCGGAACTAATTAGGAGTATGAAGGAGCTGCACAAACCTTTTGAGGGTCATAGAATCTTCCAACTAGAGAGATGACTGTACTCTCTCCACATCCACTGCTACCCACTAAAGCCACTGTCTTTCCTGCTATATTATTTATTGTCATAATCATTTACACACCTTTTATTCCTTGTCGTTACGGCCAATAAACTTTAGAATTTTAATCCTATGCAAAAATTTTGGCCATATTGTTTCTCATCTACCCTCAACAAGTTTTAGAAAATGATTGTCTATTTTTCTCAAATAAGCAATTACATCAAAGAGGGGTGAACAGATTCTTTCATTAATGAACAACGATACAATCAAATTTGAGTGAAAATTTAAAAGAGCAGCAAGTATGGCCACACTTTGGATTGCTTCAACATCTCGGTATGCTTCCTGATCATATGCATCAAACAATTAAAGATCAATGCCCACACAAATGTAATCTTTGCTATTTGATAATGCAGACATAATCTATTCATATGTACAATGTAATTAAAACACCAACCAACACAATATTAGAATCTCTGTTCATCTCCACTACCATCATGCAAAAAATACAAAAGCATTACGAACATGCATAGATTTTGCAAAAACAAGGTCTACAAAAACAAACCTAGAAATATTGCGTCTGAGCACTACGTACATTCTCTATATTTAAGAAAACATAATGACGAAACTGCCCAACCCCTTCTCTTTTTCACCACAATAATTTTCATTTTTGATTGGGAGGACTTGGAAAGGAAAAAGATTAAAAGAGATATATATATATATATATATATATATATATTCCAGCCGTTTGCAATATAGCTTTTTACTGTTCAAAGTAGCACCTAAACTACCAAATTATATTTTCTTATAGTACCCATGTGGCTGAGGACATGTCCACATCTCACCAACCTCAACTAATTATTTTCATTTATCGATCCGGCAATGGTAGGTTGGACCAAAAAGTGGAAAAAACACTATTTTCTCCAAAAGACAATAAACACGTGAATGGTTATCACATTAGTTTAGAGCACTTGCAACATGCCTCTATCCATTCTCTAAACTCTTGTTTTGGTTGTTCGGTAAAGATTCCGTCAGCTCTCTTGAGACTCTTATAGGCAACCATTTTCATAGCTTTCCATTAATGAAGAAAGGTGGCTTCTGATCAAGAGTACGTAGTTTCATGTAGTAGTAAATTTTTTTTTTTTGCCCTTGGGGGTGGTTGTCATTATTTTAATTTTGATTTTATTTTTAAAATTTAAATAATATTTTATTATTAATGGGATACGTGACGTTATGTAGACCATCGGATGAAAATCCACAGCCAAGATTAAAAAATTTGAGGGGATCTGGATCCGAGATGGATAAGGTTAATTTTGATAATTTTTTTTTTTTTTTTATGACGTGATATAAATAAGCGGAGAAATGCTTGGTTGCAATAAAATGTCCATGTTTTGGCCGTAAATGTCCACCTGACCAGAATTTAAATTGAAAACAAAAAATCTCTCTTCTCTCTCCTATGAGCCTGTCATTTTTGTTCTATCGTTTTGTGGAATTTATGATTCTGGTTTGTGTATGCTATTAAGTAACCAAAACATGAGAGAGACCTAAAGAGAGAA
>JADOBO010000429.1:0-41049 GCA_016403345.1 Corylus heterophylla | reverse complement strand
CAAAACTAAATTTTAGATAATGGTAAATATTTGTAGGAAATAATTTAGATTTGTCAAAGAAGTTTAATAGTAATTTTGTAGAAGAAATAATTATTAAAACTTAGAAAAGAATTTAAGTTAGGTTGAAAAACTTAATTCAATATCGTGAAATTTTATTCGAAATGAAATGATTCTAATACAAAATATAATTAGAAAATGATTTGAGAATCAATAATAGAATTCAAATGTTACGATAACAAATTAATGCAAAATAAATGATATGTTATAGTAAAATGAATTTATATTCGACTTAACTGAAAACAGAAATATGAGATTTGATTCGAAAGAATTATATGTAATCATTGTTAGAAATCGAAAGTGAAAAAAACGAAATCATTGAATCTTAGATAAATTAACAAAGTACAATGAAATAATAATTTATGTAACAAATAGAATTACTAAATGTTAATGAATGAATACATTCAAAAAATATGAAATAAATATGTAAATCACGATCAAATATAAGATAATTGAATTAAATTAGTATTGAATCAAAAAGATATAATGTAATAGAAACAGTTAGAAACAATTATAACTTTTAAACTGAAAAAAGTAATTTAGTAGAATCTAATCAGATTCAGAAATAATGAATAATGATTGAAGTAAAGAGAAAATAATAAACAAATAATCAAATATTACAAATAATTTTAGTGACAAAGTAAAAATGTTAGTTTCATAAGAATTCAATTAATTATACGATTAAATTAACATTTATTGATATAAAATATATAATTAGTCAATATATTATTGTTACTGATAATACATAATATATGATGCTATATATCGTATAGAATTTACATTATCAATATATTATAGGAATGTTATAATTACATTAGAGATAATTATAATCAGTGCATATATACAAGTTCACTTTATGATACTCTGTATAATGATCATAGGTCATATATAATGTATCAAGATAGGATTGAAGTACTTGTATACAATCTATTATCACTATTTAACATTATGATTATGCATTAATGTCACTAATTTTAATTTGTATTATTTATAATTATAAAAATTTGAATGTCTTATTTTTTGCGAAAACAACTCTTTGAAATGAGATAAATATCGGACTTTCTAAGCAGCGAAAAAAATTGAATTTTAGTCCTTCGACCCTCGAAATCACGAAAGTTCATTCATGCTTTCTTTTAGGAGGGTAGAAAACAAGAAAAATCAGAATGTTTGTTTTTAAATGAAACAACTTCGAATGAGATAAATATCAAACTTTTGAGCTAGACAAAAAAAAATCGAATTTTCAGTGGTTTATGGTCACGAAAATGCGAAGTTTATGAATAGTTCACGGTACCATGCTTTCTTTATAGAGGAGGAAGACAGAGAAAATCCGACAGTCTAATTTTCTTAGAGACAACCTAAATGAGATAAATATCTAACTTTTAGAACTAGAAGAAAAAAAAAAAAATTCAAATTTTAAAGCGTTACAGGTCACGAAATGAGAAAGTTCATTCATGCTTACGGTTGCATGCGTTCTTTTTGGAGAGGAAAACAAGAAAAAAATCGAATGTCTAATTTTCAGCGAGACAACTTTGAATGAGATAAATATCGGACTTTCTAAGCTTGCGAAAAAAAGAAATTGAATTTTTAGTCCTTGACCCTCGAAATCACGAAAGTTCATTCATGCTTTCTTTTCAAGGGTAGAAAACAAGAAAAAATCGAATGTTTGTTTTTGGCGAAACAACTGAATGAGATAAATATCAAACTTTTGAGCTAGACAAAAAAAAATCGAATTTTCAGGTGGTTTATGGTCACGAAAACGGATTTATTCATGGTTCACGGTACCAAGCTTTCTTTATAGACGGAGGAAGACAAGAAAATCATTATCTAATTTTACTGCCAGAGACAACCTAAATGAGAAAATATCTAACTTTTAGAACTAGAAGAAAAAATAAAAATTCAAATTTTAAGTCGTTACGAGTCACGAAATGAGAAAGTTCATTCATGCTTACGGTTGCATGCGTTCTTTGGAGGAGGAAAACAAGAAAAAAATCGAATGTCTAATTTTCAGCAGAAACAACTGAATGAGATAAATATCGGACTTTGAGGTACACAAAGAAATTCAATTTTCGATTAAGTTACCAACGTCGGCAAAACCGAAAGTTCATTCATGATTATGGTAGCATGCGTTCCTTTCCGGTTTGTTTAGGATAACTGGAAAAATTTGAATTTCTGATTTTCAACGAAACAACTCCATTGAGATAAATCTGGACTTTCAGGCGAGAAAAAAAAAGAAATTCGAATTTTACGTGGTTTTGGGTCACAAAAATGTGAGAGTTCATTCACCTTATAATAGCATACAATCTTTCGGAGGAGGTAAACATGAAAAAATTTGAATGTCATATTTTTAGCGAAACAACACGAATGAGATAAATATCGGACTTTCTAAGCATGCGAAAAAAGAAATTCGAATTTTAGTCCTTCTCACCCTCGAAATCGAAAGTTCATTCATGCTTTCTTTTGAGACGGTAGAAAACAAGAAAAATCCGAATGTTTGTTTTTAGCGAAACAACTGAATGAGATAAATATCAAACTTTTGAGCTAGACAAAAAAAAATCGAATTTTGGTGGCTTACAGTCACGAAAATGCGAAAGTTTATTCATGGTTACGGTACCATGCTTTCTTTATAGAGGAGGAAGACAAGAAAAATCCGAACAGTCTAATTTTCTTCGAGACAACCTAAATGAGATAAATATCTAACTTTTAGAACTAGAAGAAAAAAAAAAAAATTCAAATTTTAAAGGCGTTACAGGTCACGAAATGAGAAAGTTCATTCATGCTTACGGTTGCATGCGTTCTTTTTGGAGGAGGAAAACAAGAAAAAAATCGAATGTCTAATTTTCAGTAGAGACAACTTTGAATGAGATAAATATCGGACTTTCTAAGCTTGCGAAAAAAGAAATTCGAATTTTTAGTCCTTGACCCTCGAAATCACGAAAGTTCATTCATGCTTTCTTTTCAAAGGGTAGAAAACAAGAAAAAATCGAATGTTTGTTTTTAGCTGAAACAACTGAATGAGATAAATATCAAACTTTTGAGCTAGACAAAAAAATCGAATTTCAGGTGGTTTATGGTCACGAAAATGCGAAAGTTTATTCATGGTTCGGTACCAAGCTTTCTTTATAGACGGAGGAAGACAAGAGAAAATCCATTGTCTAATTTTCTGCCGAGACAACCTAAATGAGAGAAATATCTAACTTTTAGAACTAGAAGAAAAAATAAAAATTCAAATTTTAAGTCGTTACAGGTCACGAAATGAGAAAGTTCATTCATGCTTACGGTTGCGTGCGTTCTTTTGGAGGAGGAAAACAAGAAAAAATCGAATGTCTAATTTTCAGCGAAACAACTTTGAATGAGATAAATATCGGACTTTACGAGGTACACAAAAGAAATTGAATTTTCGATCGTTACTGCGTCGGCAAAAACCGAAAGTTCATTCATGATTATGGTAGCATGCGTTCCTTTCGGATTTGTTTAGGGTAACTGGAAAAAATTTGAATTTCTGATTTTCAACCGAAACAACTCCATTGAGATAAATACTGGACTTTCTGAGCCAGAAAAAAAAAAAAAGAAATTCGAATTTTCTGTGGTTTTGGGTCACAAAAATGTGAGAGTTCATTCCTGCTTATAATAGCATACAGTCTTTTCGGAGGGAGGTAAACATGAAAAAATTTGAATGTCATATTTTTAGCCGAAACAACCTGAATGAGATAAATATCGGACTTTCTAAGCTTGACGAAAAAAAGAAATTCGAATTTTTAGTCCTTCTCACCCTCGAAATGCGAAAGTTCATTCATGCTTTCTTTTGACGGTAGAAAACAAGAAAAAATCGAATGTTTGTTTTTAGCCGAAACAACTGAATGAGATAAATATCAAACTTTTGAGCTAGACAAAAAAAAATCGAATTTTAGGTGGCTTACGGTCACGAAAATGCGAAAGTTTATTCATGGTTCTGGTACCATGCTTTCTTTATAGAGGAGGAAGACAAGAAAATCCATTGTCTAATTTTACTGCGAGACAACCTAAATGAGATAAATACCTAACTTTTAGAACTAGAAGAAAAAAAAAAAAAAATTCAAATTTTAAGGCGTTATGGGTCACGAAATGAAAAGTTCATTCATGCTTACGGTTGCATGCGTTCTTTTGGAGGGAGGAAAACAAGAAAAAAATCGAATGTCTAATTTTCAGTGAAACAACTGAATGAGATAAATATCGGACTTTCTAAGCTTGCGAAAAAAGAAATTCGAATTTTTAGTCCTTACGACCCTCGAAATCGAAAGTTCATTCATGCTTTCTTTTGGAGGGTAGAAAACAAGAAAAAATCCGAATGTTTGTTTTTGGCGAAACAACCTGAATGAGATAAATATCAAACTTTTTGAGCTAGACAAAAAAAAAATCGAATTTTCAGTGGCTTCTGGTCACGAAAATGCGAAAGTTTATTCATGGTTACGGTACCATGCTTTCTTTATAGAGGAGGAAGACAAGAAAATCCATTGTCTAATTTTTTGAGACAACCTAAATGAGAGAAATATCTAACTTTTAGAACTAGAAGAAAAAAAAAAATTCAAATTTTAAGTCGTTCAGGTCACGAAATGAAAGTTCATTCATGCTTACGGTTGCATGCCTTCTTTTGGAGGGAGGAAAACAAGAAAAAATCGAATGTCTAATTTTCAGCGAAACAACTGAATGAGATAAATATCAAACTTTTGAGCTAGACAAAAAAAATCGAATTTTACGGTGGCTTACGGTCACGAAAATGCGAAAGTTTATTCATGGTTCACGGTACCATGCTTTCTTTATAGAGGAGGAAGACAAGAGAAAATCCATTGTCTAATTTTCTGCGAGACAACCTAAATGAGAGAAATATCTAACTTTTAGAACTAGAAGAAAAAAAAATTCAAATTTTAAGTCGTTACAGGTCACGAAATGAGAAAGTTCATTCATGCTTACGGTTGCATGCCTTCTTTTGGAGGAGAAAACAAGAAAAAATCGAATGTCTAATTTTCAGCGAAACAACTTTGAATGAGATAAATATCGGACTTTCTAAGCAGCGAAAAAAGAAATTGAATTTTTAGTCCTTACGACCCTCGAAATGCGAAAGTTCATTCATGCTTTCTTTTGGAGGAGTAGAAAACAAGAAAAATCCGAATGTTTGTTTTTATGAAACAACTTTGAATGAGATAAATATCAAACTTTTGAGCTAGACAAATAAAAATTGAATTTTCGATGGTTTATGGTCACGAAAATGCGAAAGTTTATTCATGGTTCTGGTACCATGCTTTCTTTATAGAGGAGGAAGACAAGAGAAAATCCATTGTCTAATTTTCTGCGAGACAACCTAAATGAGAGAAATATCTAACTTTTAGAACTAGAAGAAAAAAAAAAAAATTCCAATTTTAAGTCGTTACAGGTCACGAAATGAGAAAGTTCATTCATGCTTACGGTTGCATGCGTTCTTTTGGAGGAGAAAACAAGAAAAAAATCGAATGTCTAATTTTCAGCGAAACAACCGAATGAGATAAATATCGGACTTTACGAGGTACACAAAAGGAAATTCGAATTTTCGATCGTTCTGCGTCGGCAAAACCGAAAGTTCATTCATGATTATGGTAGCATCGTTCCTTTTGGATATGTTTAGGGTAGCGGAAAAATTTGAATTTCTGATTTTCAACGAAACAACTCCATTAAGATAAATCTTTGGACTTTACGGCGAGAAAAAAAAATGAAATTCGAATTTTACGTGGTTTTGGGTCACGAAAATGTGAGAGTTCATTCACCTTATAATAGCATACAATCTTTTGGAGGAGCTAAACATGAAAAATTTGAATGTCTTATTTTTAGCTTGAAACAACTTTGAATGAGATAAATATCGGACTTTCAAAGCTTGAAAAAAGCAATTCGAATTTTTAGTCCTTCTAACCCTCGAAATCGAAAGTTCATTCATGCTTTCTTTTGGAGGGTAGAAAACAAGAAAAAATCGAAGGTTTGTTTTTGGCGAAACAACTGAATGAGATAAATATCAAACTTTTGAGCTAGACAAAAAAATCGAATTTTCGGTGGCTTACGGTCACGAAAATGCGAAAGTTTATTCATGGTTCTGGTACCATGCTTTCTTTATAGAGGAAGACAAGAAAATCCATTGTCTAATTTTACTGAGACAACCTAAATGAGATAAATACCTAACTTTTAGAACTAGAAGAAAAAAAAAAAAAAATTCAAATTTTAAGGCGTTATGGGTCACGAAATGAAAAGTTCATTCATGCTTACGGTTGCATGCGTTCTTTTGGAGGAGGAAAACAAGAAAAAAATCGAATGTCTAATTTTCAGCCGAAACAACTTTGAATGAGATAAATATCGGACTTTCTAAGCTTGCGAAAAAAAGAAATTGAATTTTAGTCCTACGACCCTCGAAATCGAAAGTTCATTCATGCTTTCTTTTGGAGGGTAGAAAACAAGAAAAATCCGAATGTTTGTTTTTAGCGAAACAACTGAATGAGATAAATATCAAACTTTTGAGCTAGACAAAAAAAAATCGAATTTTCGGTGGCTTACGGTCACGAAAATGCGAAAGTTTATTCATGGTTCTGGTACCATGCTTTCTTTATAGAGGAGGAAGACAAGAAAATCCATTGTCTAATTTTCTGCTGAGACAACCTAAATGAGAGAAATATCTAACTTTTAGAACTAGAAGAAAAAAAAAAAAATTCAAATTTTAAGTCGTTCTGGGTCACGAAATGAGAAAGTTCATTCATGCTTACGGTTGCATGCCTTCTTTTTGGAGGGAGGAAAACAAGAAAAAAATCGAATGTCTAATTTTCAGCCGAAACAACCTGAATGAGATAAATATCAAACTTTTGAGCTAGACAAAAAAAAATCGAATTTTGGTGGCTTACGGTCACGAAAATGCGAAAGTTTATTCATGGTTCTGGTACCATGCTTTCTTTATAGAGGAGGAAGACAAGAAAATCCATTGTCTAATTTTACTGAGAGACAACCTAAATGAGAGAAATATCTAACTTTTAGAACTAGAAGAAAAAAAAAAATTCAAATTTTAAGTCGATTACAGGTCACGAAATGAGAAAGTTCATTCATGCTTACGGTTGCATGCCTTCTTTTTGGAGGGAGGAAAACAAGAAAAAAATCGAATGTCTAATTTTCAGTCGAAACAACCTGAATGAGATAAATATCGGACTTTCTAAGCTTAGCGAAAAAAGAAATTCGAATTTTTAGTCCTTCGACCCTCGAAATGCGAAAGTTCATTCATGCTTTCTTTTGAGAGGGTAGAAAACAAGAAAAATCCGAATGTTTGTTTTTGGCGAAACAACTGAATGAGATAAATATCAAACTTTTGAGCTAGACAAATAAAAATTGAATTTTAGGTGGTTTATGGTCACGAAAATCACGAAAGTTTATTCATGGTTCTGGTACCATGCTTTCTTTATAGAGGAGGAAGACAAGAAAATCCATTGTCTAATTTTCTGCGAGACAACCTAAATGAGAGAAATATCTAACTTTTAGAACTAGAAGAAAAAAAAAAAAATTCCAATTTTAAGTCGTTACAGGTCACGAAATGAAAAGTTCATTCATGCTTACGGTTGCATGCGTTCTTTTTGGAGGAGGAAAACAAGAAAAAAATCGAATGTCTAATTTTCAGCGAAACAACCGAATGAGATAAATATCGGACTTTACGAGGTACACAAAAGAAATTCGAATTTTGATCGTTATAATCGGCAAAACCGAAAGTTCATTCATGATTATGGTAGCATCGTTCCTTTTGGATATGTTTAGGGTAGCTGGAAAAATTTGAATTTCTGATTTTCAACGAAACAACTCCATTAAGATAAATCTTTGGACTTTACGAGCGAGAAAAAAAAATGAAATTCGAATTTTCTGTGGTTTTGGGTCACGAAAATGTGAGAGTTCATTCCTGCTTATAATAGCATACAATCTTTTCGGAGGGAGCTAAACATGAAAAAATTTGAATGTCTTATTTTTAGCCGAAACAACCTGAATGAGATAAATATCGGACTTTCAAAGCTTGAGGAAAAAAAGCAATTCGAATTTTTAGTCCTTCTAACCCTCGAAATGCGAAAGTTCATTCATGCTTTCTTTTCAGAGGGTAGAAAACAAGAAAAAAATCCGAAGGTTTGTTTTTCGGCCGAAACAACCTGAATGAGATAAATATCAAACTTTTTGAGCTAGACAAAAAAAAAATCGAATTTTCAGTGGCTTACAGTCACGAAAATCGAAAGTTTATTCATGGTTCGGTACCATGCTTTCTTTATAGAGGAAGACAAGAAAATCCATTGTCTAATTTTCTGCCGAGACAACCTAAATGATATAAATACCTAACTTTTATAACTAGAAGAAAAAAAAAAAAAAAAAAAAATTCAAATTTTAAGGCGTTATGGGTCACGAAATGAGAAAGTTCATTCATGCTTACGGTTGCATCGTTCTTTTGGAGGAGGAAAACAAGAAAAAAATCGAATGTCTAATTTTCAGCGAAACAACTTTGAATGAGATAAATATCGGACTTTCTAAGCTTGCGAAAAAAAGAAATTGAATTTTTAGTCCTTCGACCCTCGAAATCACGAAAGTTCATTCATGCTTTCTTTTGGAGGGTAGAAAACAAGAAAAAATCCGAATGTTTGTTTTTAGGCGAAACAACTGAATGAGATAAATATCAAACTTTTGAGCTAGACAAAAAAATCGAATTTTCGGTGGCTTACGGTCACGAAAATGCGAAAGTTTATTCATGGTTCTGGTACCATGCTTTCTTTATAGAGGAGGAAGACAAGAAAATCCATTGTCTAATTTTCTGAGACAACCTAAATGAGAGAAATATCTAACTTTTAGAACTAGAAGAAAAAAAAATTCAAATTTTAAGTCGTTACGGGTCACGAAATGAGAAAGTTCATTCATGCTTACGGTTGCATGCCTTCTTTTGGAGGAGGAAAACAAGAAAAAAATCGAATGTCTAATTTTCAGTGAAACAACTGAATGAGATAAATATCAAACTTTTGAGCTAGACAAAAAAAAATCGAATTTTCGGTGGCTTACGGTCACGAAAATCGAAAGTTTATTCATAGTTCACGGTACCATGCTTTCTTTATAGAGGAGGAAGACAAGAAAAATCCATTGTCTAATTTTCTGTGAGACAACCTAAATGAGAGAAATATCTAACTTTTAGAACTAGAAGAAAAAAAAAAATTCAAATTTTAAGTCGTTACAGGTCACGAAATGAGAAAGTTCATTCATGCTTACGGTTGCATGCCTTCTTTTGGAGGAGGAAAACAAGAAAAAAATCGAATGTCTAATTTTCAGCGAAACAACTTTGAATGAGATAAATATCGGACTTTCTAAGCTTGCGAAAAAAGAAATTCGAATTTTTAGTCCTACGACCCTCGAAATCGAAAGTTCATTCATGCTTTCTTTTGGAGGGTAGAAAACAAGAAAAATCCGAATGTTTGTTTTTAGCGAAACAACTGAATGAGATAAATATCAAACTTTTGAGCTAGACAAATAAAAATTGAATTTTAGGTGGTTTATGGTCACGAAAATGCGAAAGTTTATTCATGGTTACGGTACCATGCTTTCTTTATAGAGGAGGAAGACAAGAAAAATCCATTGTCTAATTTTCTGCGAGACAACCTAAATGAGAGAAATATCTAACTTTTAGAACTAGAAGAAAAAAAAAAAAAAATTCCAATTTTAAGTCGTTAGGTCACGAAATGAGAAAGTTCATTCATGCTTACGGTTGCATGCGTTCTTTTTGGAGGGAGGAAAACAAGAAAAAAATCGAATGTCTAATTTTCAGCCGAAACAACCCGAATGAGATAAATATCGGACTTTCGAGGTACACAAAAAAATTCGAATTTTGATCGTTACTGCGTCGGCAAAACCGAAAGTTCATTCATGATTATGGTAGCATGCGTTCCTTTTGGATATGTTTAGGGTAACTGGAAAAAATTTGAATTTCTGATTTTCAACCGAAACAACTCCATTAAGATAAATCTGGACTTTAGGCCAGAAAAAAAAATGAAATTCGAATTTTCGTGGTTTTGGGTCACGAAAATGTGAGTTCATTCACCTTATAATAGCATACAATCTTTTGGAGGAGCTAAACATGAAAAAATTTGAATGTCTTATTTTTAGCGAAACAACTTTGAATGAGATAAATATCGGACTTTCAAAGCTTGCGAAAAAAGCAATTCGAATTTTAGTCCTTCTAACCCTCGAAATCACGAAAGTTCATTCATGCTTTCTTTTCAGAGGGTAGAAAACAAGAAAAAAATCCGAAGGTTTGTTTTTCGGCCGAAACAACCTGAATGAGATAAATATCAAACTTTTTGAGCTAGACAAAAAAAAAATCGAATTTTCAGTGGCTTCTGGTCACGAAAATGCGAAAGTTTATTCATGGTTACGGTACCATGCTTTCTTTATAGAGGAAGACAAGAAAATCCATTGTCTAATTTTCTGCGAGACAACCTAAATGAGATAAATACCTAACTTTTAGAACTAGAAGAAAAAAAAAAAAAAATTCAAATTTTAAGGCGTTATGGGTCACGAAATGAGAAAGTTCATTCATGCTTACGGTTGCATGCGTTCTTTTTGGAGGGAGGAAAACAAGAAAAAAATCGAATGTCTAATTTTCAGCCGAAACAACCTGAATGAGATAAATATCGGACTTTCTAAGCTTGACGAAAAAAAGAAATTCGAATTTTTAGTCCTTCTGACCCTCGAAATGCGAAAGTTCATTCATGCTTTCTTTTGGAGGGTAGAAAACAAGAAAAATCCGAATGTTTGTTTTTCGAAACAACTGAATGAGATAAATATCAAACTTTTGAGCTAGACAAAAAAATCGAATTTTCGGTGGCTTACGGTCACGAAAATCGAGATTTATTCATGGTTCTGGTACCATGCTTTCTTTATAGAGGAGGAAGACAAGAGAAAATCCATTGTCTAATTTTCTCTTGAGACAACCTAAATGAGAGAAATATCTAACTTTTAGAACTAGAAGAAAAAAAAAAAAATTCAAATTTTAAGTCGTTCTGGGTCACGAAATGAGAAAGTTCATTCATGCTTACGGTTGCATGCCTTCTTTTTGGAGGGAGGAAAACAAGAAAAAAATCGAATGTCTAATTTTCAGCCGAAACAACCTGAATGAGATAAATATCAAACTTTTTGAGCTAGACAAAAAAAAAATCGAATTTTCAGTGGCTTCTGGTCACGAAAATGCGAAAGTTTATTCATGGTTACGGTACCATGCTTTCTTTATAGAGGAGGAAGACAAGAAAATCCATTGTCTAATTTTCTGCAGAGACAACCTAAATGAGAGAAATATCTAACTTTTAGAACTAGAAGAAAAAAAAATTCAAATTTTAAGTCGTTACAGGTCACGAAATGAGAAAGTTCATTCATGCTTACGGTTGCATGCCTTCTTTTGGAGGAGAAAACAAGAAAAAAATCGAATGTCTAATTTTCAGCGAAACAACTGAATGAGATAAATATCGGACTTTCTAAGCTTGCGAAAAAAGAAATTCGAATTTTAGTCCTTCGACCCTCGAAATCACGAAAGTTCATTCATGCTTTCTTTTGGAGGGTAGAAAACAAGAAAAATCCGAATGTTTGTTTTTAGGCGAAACAACTGAATGAGATAAATATCAAACTTTTGAGCTAGACAAATAAAAATTGAATTTTAGGTGGTTTATGGTCACGAAAATGCGAAAGTTTATTCATGGTTACGGTACCATGCTTTCTTTATAGAGGAGGAAGACAAGAGAAAATCCATTGTCTAATTTTCTGCGAGACAACCTAAATGAGAGAAATATCTAACTTTTAGAACTAGAAGAAAAAAAAAAAAATTCAAATTTTAAGTCGTTACAGGTCACGAAATGAAAAGTTCATTCATGCTTACGGTTGCATGCGTTCTTTTTGGAGGGAGGAAAACAAGAAAAAAATCGAATGTCTAATTTTCAGCCGAAACAACCCGAATGAGATAAATATCGGACTTTCTGAGGTACACAAAAAGGAAATTCGAATTTTCAGTCGTTCTGCGTCAGCAAAAACCGAAAGTTCATTCATGATTATGGTAGCATGCGTTCCTTTTGGATATGTTTAGGGTAACTGGAAAAAATTTGAATTTCTGATTTTCAACCGAAACAACTCCATTAAGATAAATACTGGACTTTCTGAGCCAGAAAAAAAAATGAAATTCGAATTTTCTGTGGTTTTGGGTCACGAAAATGTGAGAGTTCATTCATGCTTATAATAGCATACAATCTTTTCGGAGGGAGCTAAACATGAAAAAATTTGAATGTCTTATTTTTAGCCGAAACAACCTGAATGAGATAAATATCGGACTTTCAAAGCTTGAGGAAAAAAAGCAATTCGAATTTTTAGTCCTTCTAACCCTCGAAATGCGAAAGTTCATTCATGCTTTCTTTTGGAGGGTAGAAAACAAGAAAAAATCCGAAGGTTTGTTTTTAGGCGAAACAACTGAATGAGATAAATATCAAACTTTTGAGCTAGACAAAAAAAAATCGAATTTTAGGTGGCTTACGGTCACGAAAATCGAAAGTTTATTCATGGTTCACGGTACCATGCTTTCTTTATAGAGGAAGACAAGAGAAAATCCATTGTCTAATTTTCTGCGAGACAACCTAAATGAGAGAAAAATCTAACTTTTAGAACTAGAAGAAAAAGAAAATTCAAATTTTAAGTCGTTACAGGTCACGAAATGAGAAAGTTCATTCATGCTTACGGTTGCATGCCTTCTTTTTGGAGGAGGAAAACAAGAAAAAATCGAATGTCTAATTTTCAGTGAAACAACTGAATGAGATAAATATCGGACTTTCTAAGCAGCGAAAAAAGAAATTCGAATTTTAGTCCTTCTCACCCTCGAAATCACGAAAGTTCATTCATGCTTTCTTTTAGAGGTAGAAAACAAGAAAAAATCCGAATGTTCGATTTTAGGCGAAACAACTGAATGAGATAAATATCAAACTTTACGAGCTAGAAAAAAAAAATCGAATTTTAGGTGGTTTATGGTCACGAAAATGCGAAAGTTTATTCATGGTTCGGTACCATGCTTTCTTCTGAGAGGAGGAAGACAAGAGAAAATCCATTGTCTAATTTTCAGCCGAGACAACCTAAATGAGAGAAATATCTAACTTTTAGAACTAGAAGAAAAAAAAAAAAAAAAAAAAAATTCCAATTTTAAGTCGTTCTGGGTCACGAAATGAGAAAGTTCATTCATGCTTACGGTTGCATGCGTTCTTTTTGGAGGGAGGAAAACAAGAAAAAAATCGAATGTCTAATTTTCAGCCGAAACAACCTGAATGAGATAAATATCGGACTTTCTGAGGTACACAAAAAGGAAATTCGAATTTTTAGTCGTTCTGCGTCAGCAAAAACCGAAAGTTGATTCATGATTATGGTAGCATGCGTTCCTTTTGGATATGTTTAGGGTAACTGGAAAAAATTTGAATTTCTGATTTTCAACCGAAACAACTCCATTGAGATAAATACTGGACTTTCTGAGCCAGAAAAAAAAAATGAAATTCGAATTTTCTGTGGTTTTGGGTCACGAAAATGTGAGAGTTCATTCCTGCTTATAATAGCATACAATCTTTTCGGAGGGAGGTAAACATGAAAAAATTTGAATGTCTTATTTTTAGCCGAAACAACCTGAATGAGATAAATATCGGACTTTCAAAGCTTGCGAAAAAAGCAATTGAATTTTTAGTCCTTCGACCCTCGAAATGCGAAAGTTCATTCATGCTTTCTTTTGAGAGGGTAGAAAACAAGAAAAAATCCGAATGTTTGTTTTTAGCCGAGACAACTGAATGAGATAAATATCAAACTTTTGAGCTAGACAAAAAAATCGAATTTTAGGTGGTTTATGGTCACGAAAATCGAAAGTTTATTCATGGTTACGGTACCATGCTTTCTTTATAGAGGAGGAAGACAAGAGAAAATCCATTGTCTAATTTTACATCGAGACAACCTAAATGAGATAAATATCTAACTTTTAGAACTAGAAGAAAAAAAAAAAAATTCAAATTTTAAGGCGTTACGGGTCACGAAATGAGAAAGTTCATTCATGCTTACGGTTGCATGCGTTCTTTTGGAGGAGGAAAACAAGAAAAAAATCGAATGTCTAATTTTCAGCGAAACAACTTTGAATGAGATAAATATCGGACTTTCTAAGCTTGCGAAAAAAGAAATTCGAATTTTAGTCCTTGACCCTCGAAATGCGAAAGTTCATTGATGCTTTCTTTTGAGAGGGTAGAAAACAAGAAAAATCCGAATGTTTGTTTTTGGCGAAACAACTGAATGAGATAAATATCAAACTTTTGAGCTAGACAAAAAAAATCGAATTTTAGTGGTTTATGGTCACGAAAATGCGAAAGTTTATTCATGGTTACGGTACCATGCTTTCTTTATAGACGGAGGAAGACAAGAGAAAATCCATTGTCTAATTTTCTGCGAGACAACCTAAATGAGAGAAATATCTAACTTTTAGAACTAGAAGAAAAAAAAAAATTCAAATTTTAAGTCGTTACGGGTCACGAAATGAAAAGTTCATTCATGCTTACGGTTGCGTGCGTTCTTTTGGAGGAGGAAAACAAGAAAAAAATCGAATGTCTAATTTTCAGCGAAACAACTGAATGAGATAAATATCGGACTTTACGAGGTACACAAAAGGAAATTCGAATTTTGATCGTTCTGCGTCGGCAAAACCGAAAGTTCATTCATGATTATGGTAGCATCGTTCCTTCCGGTTTGTTTAGGCTAACTGGAAAAATTTGAATTTCTGATTTTCAACGTAACAACTCCATTGAGATAAATCTGGACTTTACGAGCGAGAAAAAAAAGAAATTCGAATTTTACATTATTTTGGGTCACGAAAATGTGAGAGTTCATTCACCTTATAATAGCATACAATCTTTTAGGAGGAGGTAAACTTGAAAAATTTGAATGTCTTATTTTTAGCGAAACAACTGAATGAGATAAATATCGGACTTTCTAAGCTTGCGAAAAAAGAAATTCGAATTTTAGTCCTTCTCACCCTCGAAATCGAAAGTTCATTCATGCTTTCTTTTAGGGTAGAAAACAAGAAAAAATCCGAATGTTCGATTTTAGCGAAACAACTGAATGAGATAAATATCAAACTTTACGAGCTAGAAAAAAAAATCGAATTTTGGTGGTTTATGGTCACGAAAATGCGAAAGTTTATTCATGGTTCTGGTACCATGCTTTCTTCTGAGAGGAGGAAGACAAGAAAATCCATTGTCTAATTTTCAGCGAGACAACCTAAATGAGATAAATATCGAACTTTTAGAACTAGAAGAAAACAAAAAAAAAAAAAAAATCAAATTTTCCGTCGTTCTGGGTCACGAAAATGGGAAAGTTCATTCTTGCTTACGGTTGCATGCGTTCTTTTTGGAGGGAGGAAAACGATAAAAAAATTGAATGTCTAATTTTCAGCCGAAACAACCTGAATGAGATAAATATCGAACTTTTTGAGCTACACCAAAAGGAAATTCGAATTTTCAGTCGTTCTGGGTCAGCAAAAAGCGAAAGTTCATTCATGATTATGGTAGCATGCGTTCCTTTCGGATTTGTTTAGGGTAACTGGAAAAAATTTGAATTTCTGATTTTCAACCGAAACAACTCCATTGAGATAAATACTGGACTTTCTGAGCCAAAAAAAAAAAAAAAAAATTCGAATTTTCTGTGGTTTTGGGTCACGAAAATGTGAGAGTTCATTCCTGCTTATAATAGCATACAATCTTTTCGGAGGGAGGTAAACATGAAAAAATTTGAATGTCTTATTTTTAGCCGAAACAACCTGAATGAGATAAATATCGGACTTTCTAAGCTTGACGAAAAAAAGAAATTCGAATTTTTAGTCCTTCTAACCCTCGAAATGCGAAAGTTCAATCATGCTTTCTTTTCAGAGGGTAGAAAACAAGAAAAAATCCGAATGTTTGTTTTTAGGCGAAACTTTGAATGAGATAAATATCAAACTTTTGAGCTAGACAAAAAAAAAAATCGAATTTTCAGTGGTTTATGGTCACGAAAATGCGAAAGTTTATTCATGGTTACGGTACCATGCTTTCTTTATAGAGGGAGGTAGACAAGAGAAAATCCGTCTGTCTAATTTTCTGCCGAGACAACCTAAATGAGATAAATATCTAACTTTTAGAACTAGAAGAAAAAAAAAAAAAAAATTCAAATTTTAAGTCGTTCTGGGTCACGAAATGAGAAAGTTCATTCATGCTTACGGTTGCATGCGTTCTTTTTGGAGGGAGGAAAACAAGAAAAAAATCGAATGTCTAATTTTCAGCCGAAACAACCTGAATGAGATAAATATCGGACTTTCTGAGGTACACAAAAAGGAAATTCGAATTTTGAGTCGTTCTGCGTCAGCAAAAACCGAAAGTTCATTCATGATTATGGTAGCATGCGTTCTTTTCGGTTTGTTTAGGGTAACAAGAAAAATTTGAATTTCTGATTTTCAACGAAAGAACTTCAATGAGATAAATCTTTGGACTTTACAGGCTAGACAAAAAAGAAATTCGAATGTTACGTGGTTTTGGGTCACGAAAATGTGAGTTCATTCACCTTATAGTAGCATACAATCTTTTGGAGGAGGAAAACATGAAAAATTTGAATGTCTTATTTTTAGCGAAACAACTTTGAATGACATAAATATCGGACTTTACGAGCTACACAAAAATAAAAAAATTAATAAATAAAATAAAATAAATTCTAATTTTTGGTAGTATCGTTCTTTTGGAGGAGGAAAACAAGAAAAAGCGAATGTGTCATTTTGGCGAAACAACCTTAATGCGATAAATATCGGACTTTCTTAGCTTGCGAAAAAAAAATTTGAATTTTAGTCCTTGACCCTTGAAATGCGAAAGTTCATTGAGCTTTCTTTTAAGAGGGTAGAAAAGAAGAAAAGATCGAATGTTTGATTTTGGCGAAACAACTGAATGAGATAAATATCAAACTTTTGAGCTAGACAAAAAAAAAAAAAAAAAAAAATCGAATTTTAGGTGGTTTATGGTCACGAAAATGTGAAAGTTTTCATGGTTACGGTACCATGCTTTCTTTCTGAGGGTGGAAGACAAGAAAATCCATTGTCTAATTTTCAGCGTGACAACCTAAATGAGATAAATATCGAACTTTTAGAACTAGAAGAAAACAAAAAAAAAAAAAAAATTCAAATTTTAAGTCGTTCTGGGTCACGAAAATCAAAAAGTTCATTCTTGCTTACGGTTGCATGCGTTCTTTTTGGAGGGAGGAAAACAAGAAAAAAATCGAATGTCTAATTTTCAGCCGAAACAACCTGAATGAGATAAATATCGGAGTCTCTGAGGTACACAAGAAGGAAATTCGAATTTTCAGTCGTTCTGCGTCAGCAATTATATATATATATATATATATCTCACACCTACTTTGTTTTTTGTGGGAACAAGTGATGACTAAAGTAGTTATAAACATATTCACATATGGAGTACCTTAAATTATATCAATACATATAAAGATGCGGAGTGTCCATGTGTATATAGGGAGTACTTTGACGTGCATATATGGGTATGACGGGGTTTACATGATCATATATATATAGGATAGTTGGCGGTATACTTAACGAAGTCCACATCACTAATGACGTGGCCACTTATACCAAGTGTCAAATTTTAATTGGTCACGTGTCGGTGATGTGGAATTTTGTTAAGTCAACTAACGATCAGCAGACGAAATGACTAATTTCGTCTTTATCAAAACCACTGGATCTCTGTGATAAAAATCAAAACTTAGGGAAAGAAATGAAACCCTAAGGGGTATTAGGTATTTAACCCATTTGTTTTACCAAAACCTATGTCTTCTTCAATTTTTATTTTATTGTCTCTTCTTCTTTTTTTTTTTGGTGAGAATTTGATGTTTTATTTAATTTTGGGACAAATATAAAATTGTTTTATGTTGTTGGCATAAATTACAATTCACTCCTATGAAAAACAAAAACTTCAAAAAAATTAAAGGGATAAATGCAAAATTGGTCATTGTAGTTGTTCTAAATTATAAATTCCTCCATGTGGTATAAAGAATAAATTATAGATCATTATAGTTAGCCTAAATTACAAATCACTTCTTGGTATTAAAAAAAAAAAAAGAAGACATATGTTTCGGTAAAACAAATATTAAAAGTTGTTGGAACACGGTTTTCCAATGGATGGCGTGGCACAATTTACGACTACGTAGTAGCGTCCGAGGACTGGGCGGTCGTTGCACTGCGATTATGCGAGGATGGATTGATGCATCGGACAAGAGCAAGCGATAAGTCGAGTCCCGGGGCTTCGGTGGGAATACTCCGATGCCTAAGTCGATAATTAGAGAGGAAGATGTAAACAACATAAATATGGCGATAATAGTAATCATAATAACAATAGTAACAAAGATAAGAGAAACATTATGGCAACCCATAAGCTACAAGCTTTATCGGAAAGACTACCTTTTAGTGTTGCACGCTTATCGGAGAAAATGCCTTGAGCATCCCTTAAAGCGTTTATAACTATATCATTGAAATATTCCCTTGGGACCCTCCATAGCTTAAAAGCTGCGGTATTTGATAAAATATGTTAAAAATATTTTTATCAAATATTTATTAAGTGATTTTGGTTTAAATTTGGATGAGGTTCCATCCCCAAATAGGTGTTGGGTGGAAGATTAGGCGGATGGGGATAGGCGAGAGCCTACTCAAAGGGACAATGAGGAGGGTCATGGAAAGCAAGCTCATGGGCGCTGGTTCTCACCTAGCAAAACCAGACCACCACGAAGGAGCTGGACATGGGTGGTGCACCACCAAATGCGGCGGAGAGAGAAGAGAGTCACCAACGGCACAGCCGAAATCAAAACTTTCCTTTCAAAACCCAATCGAAGCCCGAAATCCAGATGGAGAAATGAATGGAGATTGGAGGCCGAAAATCTTGGAGGTTTTAATGTGATGAATCAAAGGAATTTTCCATGAAATAGGGGCTGGATTGGTGGAAAGTGAGGATTCAAATATTAATGGGGAGCGAATATGGAGACTAGAATGGAGGAAGCGAATCTCGTGAGGTTTATGAGGAGCCTCGTGCTTTAAAGGAAGGATCGAAAATCGGGGCCACTTAAAGGAATTCTTGAATGACTTGGCGAGCAATGAGAAGGCAGAGGACTCATTCGTGCATGGGAGGGTATATTCGCAGGAGAAATGCTAAAGGCCCAACTTTTTGCCCAACAAAAGTCAACACAGGAACCGTAGTGTGGGGTCATAAGAAAAAATTGGAGGGCTCTGGATTGGAGAATCGGGGAAAAAGAAAGGTGAGGATTTTTGACGAAGGAGGATGTAGCAAAGAAAGGGTGTACAAAAGGAAGGCGCTTCTATAAGCCATGTAGTGGAGGGTGAAAGAAGACAACAATGGATCGGGAATGGCGGTGGCTAGAAATCAGCCCGCCCATACGCAATAAGCATCATGAGTTGGAGCTGCAGAGGGCTTGGGAACCTTGGACAGTTCGAGAACTTCGCCGTTTGAAGGAGAAGAAGCCCAATATAGTTTTCTTAATGGAAACTAAACTAAGGGCCCAAAGATGGAGCAGTGCGAATTCAATTGGGTTTTGAACATATGATGGCGGTAGGCGTGTGGGTAAGGGAGGTGGGTTGGCTCTTTTATGGAAGATAGATTACGAGTCGAAATTCAAAATTATAGTAGACGACACATAAATGCAAAGTGTCTTCCCCATTGTCGGCGTCACCATGGAAATTTCTGGCTTCTATGGTCACCGGAAGCTAGCAAGCGATCGGAGGCATCGAGTCTAATTCGTTATATTGCTAAGATGGATCCTACACCTTGGGTTTGTCTTGGTGATTTTAACGAAATTCTCAGCTCGGACGAAAAAGTCGGAGGTAGTAGGCGTCAAAGGGGTCTAATGGAAGCTTTCCAAAATACCCTAGAGGTGTGTGGTCTCTCGGACTTGGGCTATATGGGACCCAAATTTACATGGACCAAGCTGTCAAGAGGGGATGATTTCATAAAGAGCGTTTGGACCGTGTGGTGGCTAATCGGGAGTGGTGTGATTTGTTTCATGGGGTGGAGGTATTGGTTGGTGTAGCCATATGTTCCAATCACTCCCTGATTTTTGCATTGTTGGAGAATCAAGGCACAAGGCAACATGGGCACGGAAATTCCGTTCTGAGGCGGGTTGGGAATTACACAAGAGGTGCCGTGAAATTATTGAACATACATGGAGGACACAAGAGACCTAGTGGACCCGTGGAAGCAATTATTTTATAAAATGGAAGGGTGTAAAAATTCTTTGCTAAGATGGCAAAGTATGGAGTAGAAAACCCAACCGTTTTTCACCAACCAATGCAATAAGTTGGCTGAAATGCAAGGTCGGAAAATTTCTCGTGATGGGGCGGTGCTTGCTCTCGAGAAAGTACTACAAATCCAATGGAACAAGAGGAATGCGATGGAAACAAAGGGCAAAAGTCAAGCGGCTCTCTTTTGGTGATAGAAATTCCAAATTCTTTCATGTGCATGCAAATCAAAGCGAGAAAGTAAATAAAATCAGCCAAATCGGTGATGAGAGGAGACTTATAAGTCGCGAGGAGGATATAGGAGGGCTTTTGCAAATTATTTTGGCAATCTTTTTCAACAGTGGGAGAGGACTATGAAGGCTGTTTGGCTGCAATGGAGCGTATGCGGAGGCGATGAGCGAGTCCCTTTGCGACCATTTGTGGAAGATGAGATAAAATTGGCTTTATTTTAAATGTCACCTCTCAAAGCCCACAGGCGGATGGCTTTAATGCGGGATTTTTGAGAAAAATTGGGATATCGTCGCCTAAGGTTTGTAAAGCCACACTTTTCTCTCTAAACAATGCGGTTATTGATAAGGATATAAACTCTACTTTCATTGCACTCATTCCAAAGATAAAACATCCCACATGTGTAGCAGATTGAGACCCATAAGCTGTGCAATGCAATATACAAGATTAGGTCGAAGGTCCTTGCTAATCGGCTTAGGTGATATTACGATATAATATCACCAAATCAGTGCTTTTATTCGGAAGGTTGATCTCGGATAATGTATTGGCTGCCTCTGAAACCCTACACACAATGCAATCTCGGATGGGAGGAAAGAAGGGCTATATGGGGATACATGAGCAAGGCATATTATAGGGTTGAATGGAGTTTTTAAAGCGGTAATGGAGAAGATGGGTTTACGCGCTTTGGATAAAACTAATCATGATGTGTGTTTCCTCGGCCCAATATGCTGTTTTGGTGAATGGGATACCCACGGGAAGAATTATACCGACTCGGGGCATTCGACAAGGCGACCCTATTTACGCCGTATTTATTTTTGCTTGTTGCGGAAGCATTGAGCTCTCTTCTATCTCGGGCGAAAGGGATGGCGAGTTGGAGGAGTCCCCACCTCAAAGGGGTCCTCGACTCAACCATCTATTTTTGGCGGCGATAGTTTATTATTTTGCGAGCGGATGTAGATCATTGGAACAACTTATCAAGCCTCCTTGAAATCTGAACTACGCCTCGGGACAAAAATTAAATACCTCCAAGGCGGCCATATATTTTAGTCGTAATACCATGGAGGAGACTAGAAACAAATTCTCGAAATATCGGGTCTCCCAAGTTCCTAAAGATACGATAAGTATTTGGGCCTACCGGCCTTGGTGGGTAAATCTCGTACGAAACAGTTCAAGGGTATTATTGATCGGGTATGGATGCGTCTACAAGATTGGAAGCTCAAATTCCTCTCTCAAGTGGGGAGGGAAATCCTACTCAAGGTGGTGATACAAGCTATCCCGATATATTGCATGAGTGTCTTCATGCTCCCCAAAGCTTTGTGTAATAAGCAACACGCTTATGCAAAAGTTTTGGTGGGGTGACTCGAACATACATTGGATGAACTGGAGTAAGATGGGTGAAGCGAAACGAAAAGGAGGGATGGAGTTTAGGGACTTTGTATGCTTCAACAAGGCACTTCTTGCTAAGCAATGTTGGCATTTGTGGCACTTGCCGAACAAATTAGTGGCAAAAATAATGAAGGCAAAATATTATGGGACCAGCTCAATCCTAAGCGCCCAATTGGGGTCAAAACCGTCATATGCATGGCGGAGTATCTTGAGTTCATGTGATTTTCCTAAGGAGGACTCTTTTGGAGAATTGGGAATGGGGACCAAACAAAAATATGGGGTGACAAATGGATACCAATCCCACAACTTATGCTATACAATCTGCCCATCGGTTGCTAGACAAAGAGGCTAAGGTGGCTGAACTCATTAATAGGGATACACATGCGGAAAAAGGGCTGCTTGAGGAGTTGTTCTTTCTGAAGAAGTTAAAGCTATTTTGTGATCCCTTTGAGTTGTACAAACCAGAGTGATGTTCTTACTTGGAGGGGCGACTAATGGTCTATTCTTGTTAAAAGTGCGTATCATATGGCAAGGAGAAGGACCTGCAGATGAAGGCGGGAGCTCCACCACTATGATCAAACATGAGGTGTGGAATACCACATGGAGGCTACAAATTTCAAATGCTGAAAAAAATTTCTCTGGAAAGCATGCCATGAGATCCTCCCCACCAAGGCCAATCTTTACGGAGAAAGGTAACCAAGGATGATTTATGTCCCATGTGAAGTTTGGCTGCGAGGCGTGCTTCCACGTCTGTGGGATTGCCATCGGCGAGAGGCGTCTGAGTGTGAGCATGAAAAATTTCAGAAAAGCTCCTTCTCGGGACCAACTTTCGGTAATGTGGTGGAGGATGTATTTGCGACATGTGGTGCCGATGAAATTGTTCTCTTTGCAGGATTGTCACGGAGGGTGTGGTTCTGACGGAATGAAGTGGTCCATGGAGGTCCTTTTGTTGGGAACATGTGCCTTGAATCTAGGGTGGGACCCAAGAGGTTTTGTTGTGTTATACAAGGTTTGGAGTTCCCTTTTCATAGTTGGAGTTGGAGTCTTTGTCCTACGATTGGGTCTTCTCTTGGCTCTTGGAAATCTCTTCAATACGTGTTGTATTGGGTCTTTGAAAGCACCAACTTAGTCTAGTATATAAAGGCATGAGCTCTTTGTGTTTTTGTGTGCCAAAAGCAATTGAGAGAAAGAAAAGGTGAGAGCAAGAAAAAGAGGAGTTTGTTTTCCCTTTTTGTTATTATTCTCCTTTGGGCAAAGTGAGAATTGGGTGTATTTGGGGCTTTGGGTTTGAGTGGTTTTCTCACCTGTTACTCTCTTGTACTCATCTTTTGATAGTGAATTTTCTGCAGGTCGTCTCCTTGGTGGATGTAAGCTTGTTAAGCCGAACAACTTAAATCTTTGTGACGTGTGTGATTGCTTATCTTTATTATTCTGCATTCTTTTTATTTTTTGCATCTCACAGGTCTTAGGAAATAGGATTAATTTCCTAATAATTGGTATCAGAGCTGTTGGCTCGAGTGGAACGATGGCGGTGAAGAAGGAAAGATGGGAATCGAGAAATTCGATGGCAAAGATTTTGGGTATTCGAAGGTACAGATTGAAGACATTCTTTATGGGAAGGATCTTCATCAACCTCTTTTGGAAGAACAACCCGATGACATGTATGATAGCGAGTGGGCTTTGCTTGATCGTGAAGCCCTAGCAGTTATCAGGTTATCTCTGTCAAAATCGAGTTGCACACAACTTTGTAAAGGAAGACCACAGCGAGTCTAATGAAGGCTTTGTCAAGCATGTATGAGAAGCCTTGGCTAACAACAAGGTGCATCGATGAAGTAATTGTTCAACCTAAAGATGGCGGAAGGAGCTTGGTGGCACATCATCTCAATGAGTTCAACACCATCACAAATCAATTGTCCTTAGTGGAAATTAATTTTGATGATGAGGTTCATGCGTTGATCGTCTTGGCATCTTTGCCAAATAGTTGAGAAGCGATGAGGATGGCTGTGAGTAACTCTGTAGGAAAGAGTAAAGCGAGCTATGAAGGCGTCGAGGATTTGATTCTCGATGAAGAGGTTCGCGAGAAGAGATGCGGGTGAAGCCTTTTCTTACAGTCTTTGCTTTAAACCTCGAGACTCGGGCGAGAGGACAAGGCGAAACTCGTGAGGCAGATCTAAGTCCGGGAAGGGTAGGAGCAAATCCAAGTTTAGGCGACAACACGAGTGTTAGAAGCGTGGCAAGACAGGCCACTTCAAGAAGAAGCTGCGAGAGCTAAAGAAGAAGACCGAAAAGGATGCACGCAAATGTCGTGGCAACGGAAGAAGTGCACGATGCCCTACTTCTATCGTTGTGAGTCTCTTGATTCTTGGGTCTTGCACTCGGGAGCTTCTTTTCACATTACACGATCCATGAAGTTCTCGAAAATTATGTTCTTTGGAGATTTGGGAAGGTGTACTTGGCTATGAGCAGTATTGGATGTTGTGGGTATAGGCAATGTTCGCATTAGAGTCCACGATGACTCGGTATGGAAGCTGCAAATGTCGGGCATATCGGTGAAAAAGAACTGATTTGATGGGACAGCTTGATGATGAAAGGCATTCAATTCATTTCCACGGTGGAAAGTGGAAGGTCAACAAAGAGTCGGGATTTTGGCTCGTGGTCATAAGGCAGGTACTCTCTATATGACGACGAATAGCGAGGATACAATTGCTGTTGTAGATCTGGTCTTGACTCAAAATTATGGCACCTAAGGCTTGGGCACATGAGCGAGAAGGGATGAAGGTACTTTTGTCAAAGGGAAACTAGGAGCTAAAGTCGATTAAGTCGATTTGTGTGAAGGCTGCATCCTAGGAAGCGAGAAGAAGGTGAGTTTCGTGAAGGTTGGCGAGAACACCAAAGCCGGGAAAGCTGGAGTTGGTACACATGAATTTGTGGGGTCCCTTTTGATGGCATCTCTTGGAGGCTCGCGGTATTACATCACATTTATTGATGACTCAAGTAGGAAGGTATGGGTTTACTTCTTAAAGCTTAAATCTGATGTATTTGAAGTTTTTAAGAAGTGGAAGGTCATGGTAGAGACAGAAACTGGTCTGAAATTGAAGTGTCTAAGATCAGACAATGGGGGAGAATACGAAGACGGGGGTTCAAATAGTTTTGTGGATTGAATGGGATTAGAATGGAAAAGACTGTCCTAGGGACACCACAGCAGAATGGCGTGGTGGCGCATGAGCAGGACCCTCAATGGCGTGCAAGAAGAATGAGGTTGCATCTTTGGACTACGAAAACTTTAGGTGTCACGATAAGCTTGCTGCTTACTTGATAAACAAAGGACCATCAGTTCCTTTGGGCCACAGACTACCTGAAGAAGTTGGAGTGCAAAGGAGGTAAATCTTTCTCACTTGAAAGTTTTTGGTTGTGTTTTGTATGTCTATATTGAATCTGATGCTCGTCGCAAGCTAGATGCTAAATCTAGAAAATGTTATTTCATTGGTTATGGGGATGAGGCATTCGGGTATAGGTTTTGGGATGATCAAAACCGGAAGATCATTAGAAGTAGAAATGTTACTTTTAATGAGATGGCTGTGTATAAGAATAATTCAAGTCGAGAACCGATGAAATGCAGTCGGAGAAGTGAGAAACCTGAATTTATCAACCTAGATGGAATTTCTAAAGGTGCAACTCGGAGAAGGAATTGAAGTTGATAAGGATTGAAGCGAAGATGGTCTAGAAGTTGAAGAAGCGATGATCAAGAGCACGAGCAGGGTACATCGGCGATGGCTGTCAGTAGATCTACTAGAACCATTAGATCTCCACGGCGTTTTCACCTCCTATTTCGTATTTTGTTGGCGGATGGCGGTGAGCGAGGCGTTTGTTGAAGCCTTGAAGGTTGAAGATTCAATCAAGTGGGAGTTAGCCATGAAGGATGAGATGGACTCATTATTGACTAACCGGACACAGGAGCTAATTGAGTTGCCAGCGGTAAAAGGCTTTGCACAACAAATGGGTGTTGAATAAAGGGTGAACATGATGGTAGCAAGCGCTACAAGGCAAGATTGGTAGTCAAGGATTCCAGCGAAAGAAGGAATTGACTACAGGACATATTCTCTCTGGTGGTGAAGATGACAACCATCGAGTGTCTTTGAGCATTGTGGCGGCAAAGGACTTACATCTAGAGCGATTAGATGTGAAGATGGCGTTCCTTCATGGTGAGTTGGAGGAAGAAATTTATATGCAATAGCCACAAGGATTCGATCCGGGGAAGGAGACTTTAGTGTGCAAATTGAGAAAAAGCTTGTATGGTCTGAAACAAGCTCCAAGACAATGGTACAAGAAGTTTGATAGTTTCATGTGCAGTACTGGGTTCACGAGATGCAATGCAGATCATTGCTGCTATGTCAAGAGTCATAAGAACTCTTACATTATTCTACTTCTATACGTAGATGATATGCTCATTGCGGGGGCGGTATGGAAGACATCAACAAGTTGAAGAACCAGCTGTCAAAGCAGTTTGCAATGAATGATTTGGATGCTGCTAAACAAATCCTTGGGATGTGAATAATCAGGGACAAGGCCAATAGTACACTGAAGATTTCATAAACAGAATATGTGAAGAAGATTCTCAGCAGATTTAGCATGAATGAAGCTAAGTCAGTGAGCACACCTTTGAAGTCACCGGACTAACCAAGGATCGATCACGAAGGCGGATCAAGAAAGCATACATAAGCAAGGTACCTTATGCCTCGGCTATCGGAAGTCGATGTATACAATGGTGCATACTAGACCGGATATTGCACATGCGATAGGAGTTGTGAGTAGGTACATGAGTAATCGAGGCGGCATTGGGAGGTAGTCAAGTGGATTTTGCGATATCGAGAGGAACTTGGATATGTCCCTTTGCTTCACAGTGCGAATGAAGGCTGCGGGGCTATCACGGATGCTAATCTAGCGGGTGATGTTGATAGCGAGAAAAGTACTACGGGGTTTGTATGTACTCAAGGAGAGTGCTGCTATGTGTTGGACCTCAAGGTTCTGAGAAAATTGTAGCTCTTTTCACTCTGAGGCGGAGTATGTGGCGTGTGAGAAGTGGAAAGGAGATGGTTTGGCTACAAGGTTTTTGGATGAGTTGGGAAAGAAGAATGAGAAGAGCGTTCTACAGTGATATTGAGTGCCATTTTCTTGCGAAGAACCAGCGTATCATTCAAGAACAAAGCATATACATTTGAGGTATCACTTCATTCGATCTCTTCTTGAAAGTGAACAATTGCTACTTGAGAAGATTCGTGGGCGAGAATCCGCGGACATGTTGACAAAAGGAGTGACTATTGAGAAGCGGTATGCGCATCTTGATTGGTCTTGAACTTGAAGATAGGCGGAGGAGACATCCGGAGGAGATTCACTATGTTGCGACTTGGTAGGATTCAAGTCAAGTGGGAGATTGTTGGGAACGTGTGCCTTGAATCTAGGGGTGGGACCCAAGAGGTTTTGTTGTGTCATACAAGGTTTGGAGTTCTCTTTTCATAGTTGGAGTTGGAGTCTTTGTCCTACACGATTGGGTCTTCTCTTGGCTCTTGGAAATCTCTTCAATACGTGTTGTATTGGGTCTTTGAAAGCACCGACTTTGTCTAGTATATAAAGGCATGAGCTCTTTGTGTTTTTGTGTGCCAAAAACAATTGAGAGAAAGAAAAGGTGAGAGCAAGAAAAAGAGAGAGTTTGTTTTTCCCTTTTGTTATTATTCTCCTTTGGGTAAAGTGAGAATTGGGTGTATTTGGGGCTTTGGGTTTGAGTGGTTTTCTCGCCCTGTTACTCACTTGTACTCATCTTTTGATAGTGAATTTTCTTTGGGTCGTCTCTGCGGTGGATGTAGGCTTGTTGCGAATCACTTAAACTCTTTGTGTCGTGTGTGATTGCTTATCTTTATTATTCCGCATTCTTTTTATTTTCGCATCTCACGAGTCTTGGGAAATAGGATTAATTTCCTAACACCTTTTACACATCCAAATACCTTGGTACATCGGTGATGGTCCACCAAGCGAAATTTCTGCAACTACTGAAAATTCACGGAAACCAGTTCCTCTTGTGGGATTGGTTGTGCGATGTTGCTTCACCAAAGGTTTGTGAAATGCAAGCTGGGGCTGCCATTTGCCCCAAAAAGGTGCAGTAGGAATGGGGCTGTAATCCGAAATTGAGGAGGATTGTGGCTGTTTGGAGCAAGGTCCTAGAAGGGCAACTAGATCCTTGGGCTGCGAAGCTTGGGCGGGGTCAAGCTCTCAAATTCGGTATGGAGTTGGGTTTACATCACTTTGTTTTAGAATGAGACTCAAAAGTGGTAGTGGATGCTATCAACTCAGGGCCTCTAGCTGGAGCGAAGTGGGGCATCTAGTGGAAGACATCCAGGTGATGTTATTAGAGTACTCTCGATGGAAAGTCGAGCGGTGGGACGTGCGGCTAATATGGCTGCACATTCTATTGCTCGTATGGCTATTAGGGAGGTTTTGTGGGAACTTGGAGGATTCTTTCCCGGAATGTATTCATGTGATTGTCGGGAGGAGCAATGTCTCCTTCTTTTAGATGATTTATGATGTACAAATTTAATTGTACTATAAGCGCGCCAGTCGTGTGCAATATAGTGTGTGTGCAAGTGCGAGGGAGTCGATCCACAGGAATTGTGTTTGTGAAATTTAATTTCTATCTAAATCAATTATATCTTAACCTAGTTCGAATGATTTTGATTTTGAAAATAAACTAACATAAACTAAATAAAATAAAAATAATCAAAAGATAAGCGACTAAGGTTTTAGAATTCACCTCACCAAATCAAAGCATACATTCTTATGTTTTCATTCAAGCATCAGACAAACAATTAAACCCTATATATGTTCTATTGTTTTTATAAACCAATTGAATCATTCGATGAATCCATCTCTATTGCAAATCACAACGAATATCAATTGAGATCAAATTATCCATTGTATCCGTAAATCACAATGGATATAAGTCTCAATCAAATCATTCGATATATCCGTTGGATGAAACACAACGAATATCCAACATTTTTACGATTTATAAACAACAATCAATCACAATTTTGTCACACAATTGGTAAACGAACATACATTACATTAAGCGGCGGTTTGTATGAGCGAAACATAAAAATATAAAACTAATCAATGGTGAGGCTTCATCTTCAACCTTAGTTGAAGAATTAGCCTCTCATGACAAAAGAAATCATAAAGAAACTAAATTACTTCATTAAAATTAAAAACTTACAAAAGAATTCGAGTTCCAAGCTACAAAAACCGAAAAACACGGAGCGACCAGAGCGGCGCCCCGGCGCGTCTTCGTCTGATCCCCCTCAATTGTGAGGCTTAGAGGTCTATTTATAGGGTTTAGGAGAGTCCTAGAAGCCCTAGTAATCCTAGGAATTTCGGAGATTTAAGTCCAAGCCCAATTAGGTTAAAGAAAACCTAAGCCCAAATCGGAATAGGATTCGCCCAGAATTGCGGTCCTATCTTGCGGCATGATTTTGGCCTTGCGGCGCTCCGAATTGGGAAAATACTATTTCACAATGAATTGTAGTAGTTTGAGTTAGCTTTCCAATGCCGCTTGAATCACCTCAATCGGATATCTGAGATGAAAGTTATGGTCAAAATACCGAGACGTATTCAGAATCAATTTTGCATCAATCCGATTTGACTTCAAATTGAGAAATTCCGAATTAATCCTTTCCTTTATTTGATTAAACTTTAACCATGATTGGTTAAGCAACCATATCCTCTAGGTCTTCCCAATTTGCCCCTTTAAGCTTGGAATTTTTCCAGAAATGCTTTCTTTTCTTCCAAAAGCCTATAAAATAAAGAAAATACAAAAGGCAATAAAATGTCCTAATTAACAAAACCAAAGGATTAAAACATGCAAGTTAAGGGCTAAAAATATAAATATTTTAGTACTTATCAATTTATATATGAGATATTGAATTCTTATCAAAAAAAAAAAAATTACTATTAGATTCAAATGATTTGATTTTTAATGAAACATTAAGAGTGTGTACTTGTTGAGAGTGTAAGACGAAAATGTGTGTAGTATTTCTTTTTAAAAATTAAAGGAAATAAGAAGCTCCACATAAATAGATTATATTTGTAATGGAATTTCAATAATTTGAAAATAGATTCAAATCATATATATGAATATTGAGTCAATTCCCAAATTTACTCAGATATGAAATCTAATGGTTGCCATCATATGGATCTACTCCTAATAATAAACAACTTGAATATTTCGTACATAGAAACTAAATCATACTAAATATGGAAATTGAATCACATTTTGTATAGGCAAGCAAACCTACCACCTTATATATATATAGAGTAGATTTATGCAAAAACTGTTTTACACATCATGGCAGGTAGTAATGCAATCATTTTTCATTCACACTTCATCATCGTGTCTATGCTCTGCAATTATCTAGGGCCATTGGCTACAGGTTCCGGTAGCGGTGGGTTTACCGTTGAGTTAATCTGATGAGACTCTCTAAAATCTCCCTTCGGCAATGCCAATACAGAGCGCTTAGACACATTTTTTCCGCGTCGATTGGAGGGAGTCAATTCTAACACCCCCCAAACAATAGTAAAAGCATATAAAGGCTAGCATATCATGAAGCTCTCCATCGAACACCGCGGTGAACATCTACAACATTGCGATACGGCGACCTTTGGACACAATGTTTACCTTGCGAAGGCTGCTACAAGCAAATTTATCCCATGTTTAATCCTCAAAGTCCTCAACATATAGCGACATTTCTTGCCAATCCGACCGATGCCATGAATTAAACACCAAATGTAGTCCTAATTCCTCTTTAGGATCTTGGGATTCAGCTGTCAAGAAAATAACAACACACAAGTGCGGGTAAATAGTATTTTACCAAAGATACAGCTTCGGTATGTTCTCGGGTAAGATTGGAGGAGTCACACGGTCTCACTTAAAATCAATCTTTCCTAGAGCAGAACATACACGTGTATTTTGATTAGTACTATAAACACGCACAAACATACACACAAAAGAAGACAAGAATTATCGTGGTTGGCCAATACTACTTACATCCACAGAGCACACAGATTTCACTATATCAATAGAATGAACAACAAAATGTGGATCAGGTGATCTCACTCACACAATGTATCTTTCACACTCTGAAAAATACACACTCTGTGTTTGCCACTCTCAAAAAATACTACTCTATTTTTCTTGCTCTCTTGAAAGCTCTCTCTCACTTTCCTCACTTTCTTTTCTCTTCTCTTTGTAGGAAGCTCTTGCTTGTTTTTGGTGTAGAAAACAAATGAAAAGGCCTTTGCCTTTTATAGCCGTATGAGCACAACTTCCTCCTACCCATATTAAATGGGCTTGCAGCATTTTTCTTCTTCAGAATTGATGACAACCACCATGAGGCTGCATTTGTTACTCTTCTTGGCTGCACCGATTTTCAGCTATCAAAATAGCCCACAAGCTTTGACAAAAATAAGCTTATTTTATCAAGGCTTCTAGAGGAAAGAAGACTAATGGAGAGAGGAGAAACAAAGTGAGCCACTTTGTCAACAATCTCCCACTTGGTGAACTTTTGAACAAGAGAACCAGCTTTATCGTTGTTCGATATGAAATGGTGTGCCCTTTTTTTGTCTTCAAGCGGAAAACCCAGAAGTTGAGCACAACTTCAATTTCTTTGTAGTTCTTGACTTGGTTAGCATGTCGTGGGATTTTGCTACCTTGAATCTTCTCTAGTGTTAACACCTCTTCTTCCAAGAGTGATCGGCGAGTGATAACGAAGTCCTATGTGCTTTGTTCTTGAATGAAATGTTGAATTCTTTGCCAGATGTATTGCACTCTGACTGTCGTTGTGCAAAACATTTTTCTTCTACTTGAATCCCATTTCTGCCAGCAATCCTTGTAACCAAATCATCTCTTTGCTAGCCTCAGTCACAGCTATGTACTCTGCCTCTGTAGTGGATAGAGCAACAATCTTTTGTATCTGCGAAATCCAACTTATTGCAGTCGTACCTACTGTGAACACATATCTGGTAGTGCTCTGCCTGTGATCTACCTCAGGTGCAAAGTATGCATCTATAAACCCTTGTAGTTTTAACTCGCCCTTTCTGAAGCACAAACATGTATCATTGGTACCCCGTAAATACCTTAGTATCCACTTGACTGCTTCCCAGTGCTGTTTTCCAGGATTTGTCATAAATCTGCTCACAGCTCCCACTGCATGAGCAATATCTGGTCTCGTGCAGACCATGGCATACATCAAACTTCCAATGGCTGAGGCATATGGAACCTTAGCCATGAAGTTCTTCTCTTCTTCTATCTTGGGAGACTAGTCCTTGGATAGTCGGAAGTGACTAGCCAAGGGTGTGCTAACTGGCTTAGCATCACTCATGTTGAACCTTTTCTGTCTGGTCAATGTACTCTTCACGAGACAAGCGCAAAGTACCCATTTGCTCGTCCTTCTTATTCTCATCCCAAGAATCGCTTCATGCGCCCAAATCCTTCATGTCGAATTCGCTCAATAGTTGTTTCTTCAATTTCTTGATTTCGTTCATATCGATCCGCTACTAACATATCATCGACATAAAGTAGCAAAATAAGGTAACTAGACTCAAACCTCTTGAAGTAACAACAATGGTCAGCGTTGCACTTGTTGTAGCCATGCCTCTGCATAAACCCATCGAACTTCTTGTACCTTGCCTTGGAGCTTGCTTTAGGTGTACAAGCTTTAGTCAATTTGCACACAAGTTTCTCTTTCCTTTTGGTGGGAAACCCTCGGTTGTTGCATGTAGATCTCCTCCTCTAGGTCTCCATGGAGGAAGCGGTCTTCACATCTAGCTGCTCTAGATGCAATCATACATTGCAACAATCTTTGAGAAGCTGAGCGAATGGTATTCAGTTTCACAACCAGTGAGAAAATGTCGGTGTAGTCAATTCCTTCTTTTTGCTGAAAGCCTTTGACCACCAATCTCGCCTTGTGTCTCTTGGAACCATCATGTTCCTCTTTGACTCTATATACCCATTTGTTGTGTAGAGTCTTCTTTCCCACGGGTAACTTAGCTAGCTCCCATGTCTTGTTAGAGATGAGAGACTTCATCTTATCCTTCATTGCAAGCTCCCACTTGCTTGAGTCCTCTACTTGACATGCTTCAGCATAGCATTCAGGCTCTCCACTATCATTAATACTGAGAAAGTTCATGTACTTCTGTTTGGTACATGTGGATGAGCGGACCTTCTAAGCAGCGGGTGTAGGAGTTGGACTCTATGGTGCTTGTTGTTCAGTATGTTCTTGAGTTGAGGATCCTCACCAACCGATTGCGCCACACTACTTTACGGAAGATTATCCAACTCAACATACAGGATCATCTTGTCTTGGACTAGTAGGTTGTGTAGTACCTCTATCCTTGTACATCACCTTCTCATTGAAAACCACATCTCTCTGCGAATGATTTTCTTATTTTGGTCATCCCAAAGTCGATAACCAGAACTCATCTCCTCCATATCAATGAAGGTGCACTTTAGTGACTTGGGTCTAACTTTCCCCTAGCATGGTCACTAATGTGCACATAAGCAATGCAGCCAAAAACGTTCAACCATGAAAGGTTTACCTCCTTGCCGCTCCATACCTCCTTCGGTATACATTGCTCTAACGGCACTAATGGTCCTCGATTAATGAGGTAGGTTCTTGTATTGATTGCTTGACCAAAAGCGCTTAGGTAGGCTGCCGAATGCACATGCTTACGGCTCTTTCTATTAGTGTTCGGTTCATCCGTTCTACCACCCCATTCTGCATGGGGTTCCTAGAACGATCCGTTCCAAGCGGATCCCATTCTCGAATAGAACCTTTTGAACCGGTGTCTTTATACTCTCCACCGTTGTCGGATCTTAGCTTCTTGATCTTCAAGCCAGTCTCATTCTCCACCATGGCCTTCCATTTCTTGAACACCTCATACACTCCTGACTTGTCTCAAGAAATAGACCCATACCTTCTGGAATGGTCATTAATAGAAAGTCACAAAGTATGACTTTCCGCTAATGGGCGAGGCTATAGTGGCCCCATACATCTGTATGAACTAGCTCCACTTCTCATTTACGAGAGTTCTACTACCCGTTTGAAGCTCACCATACATTTGCGAAAATGCAATTTTCACAAAAGTCGATATTAACGATTTCAACTTTGGTAGTTTCCCTAACAAGTGCATCACTTTAAGCCCCTTTTCACTCATGTGGCCTAGCCTTTGGTGCCACAGATCTGCTTCAACACTTGCATCTACAACTGCAATAGTATCCCTCATATATGTGGTCATATAGGGTGCAGTCTTTCACCTTGAGCTATAATCCTAGCTCCCATGCTGACCTTTCACTTGCCCCGTGGAAGTGAATGACATGCCCTTCATCATCAAGTTGTCCCACTGAGATCAAATTCTTCTCTAGCTCTGGAACATGTCGACTTTCTCCAACTTCCATACTAAATCGGCATGTATTTTGATCCGAACATTTCCCATGCCCACAACATCCAGTGCCGTACCATCAGCTATATACACTTTCTCGAAATCTCCACTAACATAGTTTCCCAGACGGCCCATACACACGAAAGTCCATCTAAAAAACGAACACAGATCACCATAAACGCATAGACCCCTTTCCCGCGTTTTTACTTCATTTTCCTTCTATACCCTTCCTCCCCACCTCACACAAACCCTTACCTGAAAAAATTGAGAATCCATTGCTAACCAAACTCAATCTGTCTCTCAGAGAGTGAGGCAGAAGATGATGAAGGCGAAGGCGTTCAAAGGGGCGAACGTGTTCATGTCGCGGAAGCTGGTGCCGCCTGAAGTCTTCGATAAGCTTCACGACGCGCTCAAGCAGAACGGCGCCGAGGTTTTCCTCTGCTGTGACCCCTCGCGCTCCGGCCCCGACGATTACCACATCATCTCTTCCCCCGATCACGTATTCTTCACTGGAATTTTTTTTTTTTTTTTACTTGAGGTTTTGAGTTCAATTTCTGATATGATGAGTTGAATTCTTGTTTGCTGCAGGAGAAATTTGAGGATCTTATAGCCAAAGGTTGCAATTTACTTGGTATGGCTAGTTTTCGCATTTGTGTGTTTCTGTAATCATGGGTTTTTGATTTGTGAGATCTTTGTAGTAAACATATTCTGAATTTGCTGTGAGATTTTTACTACAGAATTACAATTTGGCCCACTAGACTGGTTATTAGAGAGGACAGAAATGGGTTGTGTTATTTGTGGAAGGAAGTTATATTGCTGTCATTTCTTTCTCTATATTTTAGATAAACAAAAAGAGGCTTTTAGATTTGATGATAGTTTAAAGACCTTTTCCTTGTGTGCTCATCGGCCCAGTTAACTGGATTGTGATTTTGGAAGGTATTAGGGCATGCCGAAATGGACCATTTAGTTGAAACATGTTTCAGTTGTTTGGATCATATACTATGTGCTGCTACTGTGTGTAAAGATTTTCTGTTGTGGTTTGCATGGTTGGGTAATTGGTTTGATTTATTGCTACGAAAAGGGTGCAGACTTTGAAGTTCATTTGCGTGTTGGACAGGTCCTCAGTGTGTTCTTTCCTGTGCAAAGAGCATAGAGCTTTGCCTAAACAGGGTTCACTTGTTGCCTTGCAATGGATGGTGTCAAAGTACTTGCATCTGGTTTTGAGGCAAATGAAAAGGTACTGTGCTTGTGTTACGTGTACAGTATTTAACTTTCTAGTTATAACTGCAAGAAAAGTGGCACCCATAACATACCCATTTTACTCACAAAAGGTCTCTTGGTTATGAAATTCAAGGTGGGAAAGGTCTGAAAATTTAAGCTTTGTATCTCTGTCTCTCTGGGCTTTGCCACACTTTCACACCTTTGCTGTTGCTCTTTGCTTCTTTTGCACTTTTCTAGCGTTCCCAATTGGCGTGATGTTAATTTTTAGTACAGTTTGTTGTCCATCTCATTTGTTACTTTTTCAATCATTGTTACAATCTTTGGACATCCATTCTCTTAAAATGTTGTCGATTATTGTCATTTTCAATTTAGTATGTCGGTAGTTAATATCCTGCATGTCTGATTTTCTTCATTTTCAGTTACACTGAAAGGCCTCTCTCTCTCTCTCTCTCTCTCTCAGGTTAAGATAGAAGTTAGTAACAACAATGGGAGGAGTGTTGCTTCCTAAAGCATCTTTGGATGTTAGCTTTGTCATCGTGAAGAATGTGTTGGCTGCAAAATACAAGGTTTGGTACATGAAGATTTGTTCCATTCATTTTGGTACTTTATAGGAATCTAAAACTGATCGGTCAAGTCAAATTATAAAATGTTCTAAATTTTGACTATGGCTTGTGTGTCACTCAAAAAGTGAAATTATGTGATGAGATTTTGGTGCAGCTTACTGATCAAACAAGAATAATAGTAATAGAGCCTTGCTATCACTTTGAGATGTTTGGTGTCTTGTGTAGCACTGTTACTCTGATGTTATTCATTAAAGTATGCAGTGCGATGGATCACTCAGGAGTTTCTTCAAGAAATTAATGTTTGTATCAGGGTCAAGTATGGTAGATTACATACTTTAATGGGATGCAATCTCTAATATGTTTAATAATTTGTACCTTTTGCAGTGGGCATTAAATATCCTAAAGAAACCAATTGTTACTATTCAGTGGTTACATCAATGCTGGAATGAGCATTGTATTGTTCCTCAGGAGTCATACAGGGTTCTTCCATTTTATGGATTGACAATTTGCGTGACCAGAATTCCAGCAGGTTGTGATATTAGCTATCTATAGCTGCTGCTTATTACAAACTATTTCTTTGTGTGATGCTAGTCTGCTTGTTTTTCTCAGAGGAGCGGAAGGAGATAGAGAGCTTATCACACAAAATGGTGGAAAATATTCTGCTGAACTGACCAAGAAGTGCACACATTTGATCTCTGATATATCCTTTCTCGGTTCCTTTAGAGGAATGCACTGGTATTGAATCACACGAACATTTGTTTCTATCAGCCTGACAATATAGATATATTTTATTGATAAGTAATCAGTGTGACATTATAGAGGTACCCTTCCCAATTTAATTAACAAAGCTTTGTTCCAGCCTTGTGGGTTGACATCACAAATTTGTTTCTTCATTCTTGCGCAAGGCCATATTTATTTGCCACATTCGTTTTTACATACTGTATCATTATCGATTTTGGTTCAAGTGTTGTATAAAAATACATATATTTCCTGAACTAGTGAGAGTATCTCTAGACTTCCACTCCTTAAGGTGACAGGTTGCTTGAAAATCTCATATTTGCATGTGCTATTTATAGGGTTGTTCCTGGGTCAGTTTGGAGGAATTTTCAACCAACCCCATCATATCAGTGTGAAAGAAATGATAACCAGGAAAAACTAAATATAGCTTATAGAGAATCAATTCAAACTGATTGTGATAAATTTGGTTGGATTGGTTTCAGCCATATCGGCCTGGAGTTGGGCCACTCTGAAACTCTAGCCTCAATTTACTTAACAATTAAGGCCTAAGCAGAATTTGCATTCTTAGCCTCCAAATTTAAGATCACCCCCCTGTTTTTAGTTAAACTTTGGTAGTTAGACAACTTTCAACATTAAAAAAACCATAGTTATATTCTTTCTTGGTGGTTTGGTTTAGTTTGTTTTTAATTGGTTAAATCACTAAACAAACTGAAACTATCAGTTTTTCTATTTTTTTTTAATTTGTTTGGATGTTCAACTTAAAACCAACTAAGATACTCAATCTGGCTTGGTTTGCTTCATTCATTTGGTTTACTGTTTTATTTGCACACCCTACAGCATATGATGCTTCTATCTTGCTCAGATAGTCACCTTGTCCTTGTCATGGTATCCTTATCCATGTGATTCTTCATTATAGTTTGTCTATATGCATTTGCATTCTTGACTAGTGCCTAAGCTCCTGAAGGTGACAAATACAAGGTTGCCCGGCGATGGGGCCACATTCATATTGTAACTCGGAAATGGTTCGATCAATCCATTGCTAGAAGAGGTAATACTCTCTGTCATGGGATGTTATAGGTTCTGGTGCTTTTGAATTCCCAGCATACTAGAGTTTATTGTCCACATGCCTTTGTCAAGGATTTTATGCATTATATCTGACCTTGAACTTATTTGTTGGATGAATAGCATGTTTAAGCGAGGATTCCTATCCTGTTCAGGGCGGTTCTGTAACTTTGACAGTGAAGCATAGCCTAGACAAGGGTATGGGAAATTCACAATCAGTGCAATCCTCATTTGCTACAGATTTAAATATGCAACCTGCTACCTGCAGTGGGTTTGTGGATTCAGATTTAGAAGCCACTCAATCTCAGAACATATCTTCTGCAACTATGCATCCTCCTATCTTTGTTAAAGAGGATTCGAAACACCCTCTGCACAGCCCAAATCTGTAACATGCCTTGATGGTTCTGTGGCTGATGACTCTCAATCAGAAGACAATGATCTGTATTTGTCAGAGTGTAGAATATTACTTGTTGGCTTGGAAGTTTCTGAAATCCGTAAACTGGTCAATATGGTGCGCAGAGGTGGGGATCCCGGTATATGTCGTTCAATGATAAATTGACACACATAGTAGTCGGGTCTCCTTCAGAGATGTAAGTTCTTCTGATTCTTTTGTGCAAAAGATTATTATGAGTTTCTTTTGGACTCTTTATGCAATTCTCTGCCATGACGTGCTAGTAAAATTCTTTCATGTTTTAGCAAGTATGGTGACACGTCACTTTACCTTAAGTTACTTTTATTCACATTGGGTCTCAATTATTGTTGGTGGTTTGGGAACTATCTTCCCTTGGATGTACTAGCTTTATCTTTTCTCTTTCTCAGCGAAAAAAAGGAGGTAAGGAGCCTTGCAGCTTCGGGTGTCATTTATGTGGTTAAAACCGCCTGGCTAGAAGATTGTGATCACGAAAAGAAAGAAATCCCTGTTCTGCAGAGACACATTGCCTATGATCTACTGCTTCCCAAAGGTTTGCTTGTTACTACATGAAAACTCTTAGTTTGTGTGGTGTGTGTGCGCTTTAAATTTTGTATCCTAGTTCAAGCTGGACTTATGTCGATACTTGTGCTATTTATTATTTCTTTATGTGGTTTGGCTGGCTGTTGTCATCAATATGCTTGTGTATGTTATACATGTTTGTCTTAATTTATAAATTCTAATCACATAGATGCTGTCTACACCATGAAAGGAGCAGTGAATGGAATGGCAAGTTTAAACCAGAGTACTTTTTGAGGGGAGGAAAACAAGAAAAAATTTGAAGGTCTAATTCTTGCCCGAACCAAGCTGAATGAGATAAATATTGGGCTTTGTGAGATAGACAAAAAAAAAGACAATCGAATTTTCAGCCGTTCTGCATCACGAAAGTACAAAAGTTAATTTGAGGTTTCAACAGGGTTTCATTGGGGGTTTCAGTTAGGGTTTCAACGACGTTTCATTTGTGTTTTGAAGGGGGTATTCAGGTTTCAACGGTGATATTTTGGGGTTTCAACATTGATATTTGGGGTTTCAACGTTGATATTTGGGTCCCGAAAATGCGAAAAATGCAAAACTTCATTTAATCTTACGGTAGCATACGTTCTTTTCGAGGGGAGGAAAGCAAGGAAAAATTTGAAGGTCTGATTTCAGTCGAACCAACTTGAATGAGATAAATATCGGACTTTATGAGATTGACAAAAAAGACAATCAAATTTTAGCGTCGCTACCTTTGTGCTTTGACTCCGCTGTGGCGCTAAGACTCGAGATCTGTTAGAAATTGGTTTCAGATTGCAGGATGAGTTTTTGAAGGAGTTGAAACATGGACACCATGTTTCTGGGTGTGTATCCGAAAAGTATTATGAGTTTAAAAGAATAGGGTAGGTACTCTAGGGATTATATGCAGTTTATTTTTAAATTTATTCTGTTTTGTTCTGTTTTTTACAACAAAGGAAATTAAAACCGTAATCAAAATGAATAAATATTAGAACCAAGAAAAACAAAGTTTTACGAATATTGATATTATTAAAATTAAAACAACGTATTTTAAGAAATATCTTGCTATTTTTAATATTTCACTTAGAAATTAATAAATTCTATTTATTGTAATTTTAAAATTTTTATTTAGATATAATAATATATTAATATTTTAAAATGAGAAATTGGATTTTGTAAAAATATCTTACAAAATTTTTAAAAATTCATTTAAAATTTCATTTGATTTGATTTGATTTTGATTTGATTTTTATTTTGGTTTTATCGTTTTCTTTTGTTTATTACGTTTTTTTGGTTTCGTTTTATCGTTTTTTTGGTTTCGTTTTTTTTTTTTTTTCGCGTTTTTTTTTTTGTTGTTTTTACTTGTTTTTCGTTTTTTTGTTTTTGTTTTTACTGTTGTTTCGTTTTTTCGTTTAAACGTTTTCTAGTAAAATCGTTTTATTTTGTTTAGCGTTTTTTTGTTTAAGCGTTTTTCTAGTAAATACACGTTTTTTTGTTTAAGCGTTTTTCTAGTAAAATCGTTTTTTGTTTAAGCGTTTTTTCTAGTAAATACGTTTTTTGTTTAAATGTTTTTCTTGTAAAATCGTTTTTTTGTTTAAGCGTTTTTCTTGTAAAATACGTTTTTTTGTTTAAGCGTTTTTTCTTGTGAAATCGTTTTTTTGTTTAAGCGTTTTTCTTTTAAAATCGTTTTCTTTTTAAAATACGTTTTTTTCGTTTTGTTTGTTTATCGTTTTTAACCTTTTCTACTTTATCGTTATTTTTGGTTTGATCGTTTTTTTACGTTTTTTCATTTATGCGTATTTTTAGGTTTTATACGGTTTCTTTTTCTTTTTCTTTTTCTTTTTTTTTAGTTTAAAGTTAATAAATTCTATTTATAGTAATTTTAAAATTTTTATTTAGATATATTAATATATTTACAATAAAAATTATATTTTGTAAAAATAACTTACAAATTTTTACAATTCATTTCAAATTTCATCAAT
>JADOBO010000428.1:0-53245 GCA_016403345.1 Corylus heterophylla | reverse complement strand
TAATCTTGATCAATCGGTGTTGATGCAGAGAATAGCACGGCGTGGGTTCAAGCAGTGCAACAATCGGTGAAGTTTATTATAGGATCGTCGAGAAAAGTAGAAATCTTGGCTTTACGGCAGGAATTTCGGCGACTCACGGGCGTTAGGTGGACACTTCAATGCGGAGAGTACTTGCACGATGTTGCACAAATATGGTCTTGCTGCGACAATATTATTGGTGGGCAATTGGTTGATGTTAAGGGTATCCTTGACAGAGGATCCATGGGAGAGGATCTGTTTTGGGCGATTCGAGGAGGAGGAGGGGCGAGCTTTGGAATCATTCTTTCATGGAAAATCAAGTTAGTTCATGTTCCATCAATGTGTTTGTTTTCACGCTTAGTCGAACTTGGAACAAAATGCCACCAAGCTTGTTCATCGTTGGCAATATGTTGCAGCCAAGCTTCACGAAGACTTGTTCATCCGTATCGACAACAAGTGTCAAGTCCAGCCAAGAAGGAAGAGGACCATCCAAGCTTTTTGATTCCTTGTATCTTGGAGGGATTGACAAGCTCCTTCCAATGATGCGTGAGCTTTCTGAGCTGGGTTTGGTGAGAGAAGATTGTATTGAAATGAGTTGGATTGAATCTATCCTCTACTTTGCTAATTTCAGAAGTGGCGAATCCTTGGATGTTTTGCTAAATAGGATGTAACATCCCCAGCCCGTTAAGGCCGAGTTTGCTACTTTTCCTTCTTTTACAACAAAATTTTTTGCAAAGATCTATAAGGTCTATCAGAGCACTCGATTTTAAAGGATACGATAAATGTATAAAACATTATTCAAGAGATTTTATTACAAGCGAAATTAGAAATCATTAAACTTTAGTTGCGGAATATCTTATTATTACAATCACTGATATGAAAAGACTTTGAAAATTAATAATTATTCCCGTCCCCATTCCGGCCTCCTATTCCAGCATCCTTTCTACCTGAAAACAAGAAATAAAATTGAATGAGCCCAAAGGGGCCCAGCAAGTAAAATTCACAACCATAAATAGTTTTACTCCTTGTTCTCAGTTGTGAAGATCGTTTTCGCAAATAAATATACTTCTAGTTATAATAATATATGTATGTACGGTTGCATCTCTCGTAACATATATATACTATTACATCTAGTACTAGATCATCGTTGTAAATCATCTTGATAAACTATTATCATAATGCATCATTATAAATCATCATTGTAAATCATCTTTGTAAATCATCATAGTATATCATCATTGAAATTATAGTATCATTTTCTCATAATAGGGCCCATGTACACTATTACCCCTGTGTACGAGGGTTGCGGGTCCTGTGACCATGGCACTGAACTGAGGCCTCAGCCATGCCCGACCATCAATTAACTCTTTCTTGGTGCACTCAATGGTCTGGTTGATGGAATACCACCTTCTGGCATAGCCTCCTTCAGTGGTTTTGCCTCCATTCGAGTATCGGTACTGAACTCTTCTCATTCTTACTTATCTTGGGGCCAAAAATACTCTCCTCCATACATGTGCCCTCATTTTATAAACATTTATCTCATCTCTTGTACTTTTTCTTTGTACTTCTTTTGAGGCATCTTAGGGTAACATGTAGGAGGGTTTATCATTCTTTTCTCAAAATGAAAACCTTTTCAAATATAAACTTGTTGTACTTAGAAAGCGTTTAAAGAAATATAAACTTTCTAGATAATTCTTTTAGAAATGCTTCATGCATGCAACATATCTTCATGGCAGATAAATAAAATAATCATTTACAATTTGATACAAGAATCTATAAATAGCATGACATGAAGTAATTTTAGAAAGGGGTAGTGAATTTACTTACCTCTAGACTGAAGCTGAAAGTGGTATGAAGGAATCTAGTTGCTCCAATATGACTAACACCACTAGTATATCTTTTGAAACTAATTTCTAAAGTCCGCTATCTCTTGTGTTCTTTCTTTCTTGTAGTGCTTGGTCTCGCCCTTTCTCTCTCTGTTCTGAGTAAACACTCTTAGAAAGAAGAAAGACGGAGTAAAAAGCGGAAGAAGGAGAATATGTGCAAGAGATGGGATAGGAGTAGTGAAATTGTGAAGGAGAAGAGCTCTATTTATAGGAGAAAATCAAATACTATTCTACCTTCAATTCACAATTATACTCTCATTTTACTATTCCACCTACCCATTTAGTATACCTATAATTGACTATTCTACATTCTTATTCAAAATTCAACCCTCCTTATACCTACCATTGACTATTCTACATTCTTATTCAAAATTCTACCCTCCTTATACCTACCATTGACTGTTCTACCTTTACTATTCTACCTACCCATACAATTTTTCCTACCATTTACTATCCTATTACTTCACCAATTACCATTCTTTAATTACTACTCTCTGTAACACCATAAATTTCCTAAGAATTAAAATCTTTGGCTACAATGGATATTAAAATAACATATTATCGAAATAATCTATTTAAATAGCTTTGAAAATTCTGGGGCGCTACATAGGACTCCTCCCATAAGATATCCTCGTATTAAAGCAAAATCTGACTATGTCCAGGAACCAATTCCAGAACCTGGGTTGGAAGGCATCTGGCAAAGGTTTTACGAGAAAGAGGGAGAAACAGGTTTAATGGTGCTGACTCCGTATGGGGGCAGAATGAGTGAAATTTCAAAATCTGCAACTCCTTTCCCACATAGAGCTGGTAATATCTACCAAATCTATTACCAGGTGTACTGGTTAGAAGAAGGAACTGTTGTGACAAATGCAAATCCAAGATCACCAAAGAAGTAGAAAAGTGCAAAATAGAAAAATAACATAACCACACAAGACACCAAGATTTAAGTGGTTCGGCTTAACAAGCCTACATCCACTGGCGGAGATGATTCAAGAGAAATTTACTAACAAAAAGTGGAGTACAAAGAGTAGTACAAACAAAACCACTCAAACCCAAAAGCATCAATACACCCCAATCTCACTCAAAAGAGAATTAAATACAAAAGAGAAAAATATTCTCTAAAATTCTCTAAGCATTTCAGCATTCCAAAAGTGAGATCAAAATGAAGAAAAATGGTGTATCTCTTTTTCTCTACAGCACACAAGTCTCTCTCTCTCGGCAAGCTTTTCTTTTCCTCTTTCTCACTTTTTTTCTTGCTAAAGTTGCTGCTGCCCTCTGTTCCTTCTTGATGATCGAATGGCTTCAATAATAAAACAAAGCCAGCCTTTTCTCAAACCTTCTAGAAGAAGCTCAATAGATGGAGAAGCCAAATGCATGTGTGGAAAGCACAAGTCAACAATATGGGATGCCATACTGCTGTGGGGTCCACGGTAAGGTTGATGAAAACAAGTCACCAATTCTGACAAATCTCCACCTTGACTTGAATTTCATCAAGTCTTCAACTCAAATCTCCTCAAGACGTCTCCTCCAACACCCCTAAGGGCAATTACAAACGACAAACACCAATCAAGCCCAAGCAATGCTTGAACTTGAGGATCGGAAGTGGCTTAGTCAACATGTCCGCTGGATTTTCCGCCGTCGCAATTTTCTTCACTATGATATCACCTTGTGTCACAACCTCCCAAAGAAAATGATATCTGACATCAATGTGCTTGGTCCTCTCATGATACATTTGATTTTTGGTCAAATGTATTGCGCTCTGGCTATCACAAAATACAATAGTTTCATCCTGATGCAAACCCAGATCACTGACCAAACCTCTGAGCCAATTTGCTTCTTTTACTGCCTCTGCTGCTGCCATATACTCTGCCTCCGTAGTGGACAAAGCAACCGTCGACTGTAAAGTCGCTTTCCAACTAATGGCACACCCCAAGAGAGTGAAAACAAAACCTGTCAGAAATCTTCTTTTATCCAAATCACCAGCATAATCTGAATCAACATAACCAGTCACACTGGAACTGATACCACTGCCTCTATCATAGACTAAACCAACATCTGTAGTGCCCCTTAAATAACGGAGTATCCATTTCACTGCCTGCCAGTGAGCCTTGCCCGGATTCGCCATGTAGCGACTAACAACACTAACTGCCTGTGAAATATCTGGACGAGTGCACACCATAGCATACATGATGCTTCCAACTGCACTGGAGTAAGGAACATGCGATATGAACTGCTCCTCCTCCTCACTCTTTGGCGCTGACGCTGTTGAAAGTTTGAAATGAGCTGCAAGTGGAGTATTCACTGGTTTAGAATTATGCATACCAAAGTGTTCAAGTACTTTCTCAATGTACTTTTTCTGTGACAAGTACAACTTTCCCGCTTTTCTATCCCTGTGAATCTCCATACCAAGGATTTTCTTCGTAGCACCCAAATCCTTCATTTCAAATTCATCACTCAACATAGATTTCAATCTCTTAATCTCCAACATGCTTTTAGCAGCAATAAGCATGTCATCCACATAGAGTAATAAATAAACAAAAGAACCATTAGACAATTGCCTGTAATACACACGGCTATCATAGCTACTTCTTGTGTAACCATGTCTGATCATAAAGCTGTCAAAGCGCTTGTACCACTGTCTTGGAGATTGTTTTAAACCATACAATGACCTCTTCAACTGACAAACATGATCTTCTTTACCTTCAACAATGAGCCCTTCTTGCTGATGCATGTAAATAGTTTCCTCAAGCTCACCATGCAAAAATGCAGTTTTTACATCAAGTTGCTCAAGTTCCAAATCATTTAGAGCAACCATGGCAAGCAAAACACGAATAGAACTATGTCTCACAACAGGAGAGAAAACTTCATTGAAGTCCATACCTTCTCTATGACTATAGCCCTTTGCTACCAAACATGCCTTGGACCTTGCATCTTCAACACCTGGGATTCCTTCCTTTTTCTTGAAGATCCATTTGCAACCAACTATTTTAGCGACTTTAGGCAATTTTACCAATTCCCATGTTTGGTTCTTATGAAGAGACTCAATCTCCTCATTCATGGCAACAACCCATTGAGTAGACTCACTACTTGTGACAGCTTCTGAGTAAGTGGAAGGCTCCTGGACTATAGTGTCCTTTGCCACAGTAAGTGCATATGCTACCAAATCTGCATAGCCATATCTCTGAGGTGGCCTAATCTGCGTCCTCTATCTACCAGCCGCAATACTGGTCTCTTGCTCTTCTTGTGGATCATCATCATCAGAACTGGAATCATGAACATTTGTAACAGGCTGATCTTGAGTGTTATCTCACACCCTCTGTGAAGCCTCCACCTGAAGCTCCACCTCCTTGCTAGAACCCTGCTCCTTTCCTGCAGAAACAATAGACTCCTTTCTTGGGTGAAGCATGGGAGATTCATCAAATACAACATCTCTACTAACTATAAACTTAGGTGATTTAGGATCAGAACACCACAATCTATATCCCTTCACCCCACCCGCATAGCCTAGAAAGATACATTTCTTTGACCTAGGCTCAAGCTTACCATCATTCACATGACAATAAGTAGGACAACCAAAAGTCTTTAAAAAAGAATAATCAGCAGGAGTACCAGACCATACCTCATAAGGAGTTTTACAATCAATGGCTGTTGATGGAGAACGGTTGACCAAATAGCAAGCAGTATTGACTGCCTCAGCCCAAAAATCTCTAGACAACCCAGCATTTGAAAGTAAGCAACGTGCTCTCTCCAAGAGAGTCCTGTTCATCCGCTCAGCTACCCCATTTTGCTGTGGAGTATGACTAACTGTGCGATGTCTAGCGATGCCTTCATCCTTGTAGAATTTATTAAATTCACCACCACAAAATTCCATGCCGTTGTCTGTTCTGAGTCGCTTGATTTTCTTCCCAGTCTGATTCTCAATTAATGTCTTCCATTGCTTGAAAGTGACAAACACATCACTTTTCTTCTTCAAAAAATACACCCAGACCTTTCTCGAATAATCATCAATAAATGTAACAAAGTATTGAGCACCACCGTTTGATGGAACCTGATAGGGGCCCCATAGATCTGAATGGATATAATCCAATGCTCACATTAGTTCTGTGGATGCCTGTACTGAACTTGACTCTGCACTATTTCCCGAACACACAATGCTCAGAATTGTCATACCCCTCTCACTCATATGACCCAACCGCATATGCCATAACCGGGTAGTCTCTGAATTTGGATCATTTGAAGAAGACACAGTAGCTGAACTTGTTACCGTACTACCTTGAAGAAAGTAGAGGCCATCAACCTTGTTACCGTTCATTATAACCAATGAGCCTTTGCTAATCCGAATGACTCCACCTTCACCGGAATACTTGTATCCAAGGGAGTCCAAAGTGCCCAATGAAATAAGATTTTTCTTCAAATCTGGTATATGTCGAACATTCGTCAAAGTCCTCACAATCCCATCATGCATCCTAATTCTGATAATACCAACAATCTTGTAGGCGACATTATTTCCCATCAAGACTGAACCACCATTGACTGAATCATAGGTAGTAAACCAATCCCTTTTAGGGGACATATGAAATGTACAAGCAGTATCAAGGATCCACTTGTCGTTAGAATGATCATTAAAAACGGTAACTGCAAGGACAAGGTCTGAACCCTTAGAATTTCCTTCCACAACACCAGCCACAGAAGAGGAACTTTGCCTGTCACCTTCCTCTTTATTTTTCAACTTCGGACACTCGAATTTATAGTGCCCATACTTTTTATAGTAGTAACACTTTACTTTCTTTTTTGACTTGGATTGTGATCGGCCTCTTGATTTACTTTTACTCGAATCCCTCTCACTGGATCGACCTCTAAAATTAGAAGAATTTTCTGAACGACCCTTAACAAATAAACCCTCTGCCTAATTATCACTACCTTTACTATTCAATCTTGTCCTCAACTCCATAGAATTTAAAGCAGATTTAATATCAGCTAAGGAGATAGTATCTCTACCGTACAACATTGAATTAACAAAATTATCAAAGGCTGAACATAACAAAATCAGGGCTTGATCCTCATCATCTACTTTAATATCAATACTTTTCAGATCCAAAATAATTCTATTAAAGTCATCAAGATGATCACAAAGAGGCATACCTTCTTTCATCTTGAGGGTATATAATCGTTGCTTCAAATACAATCGGTTAGTGAGGGATTTCTTCATGTACAAGCTCTCCAGTTTCTTCCAAAGTCCAGCGACTGTTTCTTCATCGGCAACTTCTCTTAAAACTCCATCTGAAAGAGACAACAAAATTGAACTGTGGGCTTTTTCTTCAAGTTCCTTCATTTCCTCCGTTGATGATGTTGATGGCACCTCGTCATGCAAAATCTTCGCCAAGCCTTGTTGTTGTAACAAAGGTCGCATCTTGATGCGCCAAAGGCTGAAACTATTCTGACCATCAAACTTCTCTACTTCAAATTTTGCAATAGCCATCCCGCAAAATAAATACCCGAGCTCTGATACCAGTTTGTTGTGACAAACACAAATCCAAGATCAGCAAAGAAGTAGAAAAGTGTAGAATAGAAAAATAACACAACCACACAAGACACCAAGATTTAAGTGGTTCGGCTTAACAAGCCTACATCCACTGGCGGAGACGATCTAGGAGAAATTTACTAACAAAAAGTGGAGTACAAAGAGTAGTACAAACAAAACCACTCAAACCCAAAAGCCCCAATACACCCCAATCTCACTCAAAAGAGAATTAGATACAAAAGAGAAAAATATTCTCTAAAATTCTCTAAGCATTTCAGCACTCCAAAAGTGAGATCAAAATGAAGAAAAATGGTGTATCTCTTTTTCTCTACAACACACAAGTCACTCTCTCTCGGCAAGCTTTTCTTTTCCTCTTTCTCTTTTTTTTTTCTTGCTAAAGTTGCTGCTGCCCTCTATTCCTTCTTGATGACCGAATGGCTTCAATAATAAAACAAAGCCAGCCTTTTTTCAAAGCTTCTAGAAGAAGCTCAATAGATGGAGAAGCCAAATGCACGTGTGAGAAAGAAAGCACAAGTCAACAATATGGGATGCCATACTGCTATGGGGCCCACGGTAAGGTTGATGAAAACAAGTCACCAATTCTGACAGGAACTGCGGCATCAGAGAGGCATATAAGTTGGATGAGAAGGCTTTACAACTACATGGCTGCCTACGTTTCGAAATCTCCAAGAGCTGTATATGTGAATTACAGGGACCTTGACATTGGAACAAATAGTAAAGGCAACGCAAGCTATAGACGGGCGAGGATATGGGGTAATAAATATTTCAAGAGCAACTTTGACAGGTTAATGCATGTGAAGACTGTAGTTGATCCTGTTAAGTTCTTTAAAAATGAACAAAGCATCCCTCCTTTTTCATTCGGGTGGAAGAAGGGAGGTGATTAGAGGTATTTAGATAGAAAAAATTGGATTCAGGAATAAGGCATTTATGTTTTTACCTTTTCCTCCTTATACTATAAATTAAGCATAGATAAATGGTAGGCCCTCTCTGTTTTTCATTCGTCTTCTCCCTCACTCCCATTCCCATTTCGTGATTCTGATACTTTCAATCAGATATGGGTCTTCCAAATCCAGCATTCACTTTAAAAGCCAGCCAACATTGATTTTGGTTTGTGTTTGGAGTTGTGAAACTCTGACTATGAAAGCAGACCAGAAGAATTGGAGAAAGGGATTTTGGATCAAATGAGAAGCCCCTTTATAGGTACTAGGTATACCCAAGGCTGGGTCATGGTAGTAGAATTGGGTCTTGCCGAAGATCCTGGTCTGGCTCATCATCTCCGCCTACAACGTCAAGTCCTTCTCCAATCCCCGCCACCGACTCTCTTCTTCTTTGTCCTCGGCGTTGAACATCACCAAATCATCATCGCCATCGATGAAGGGTCACCGGAGAACAAATTAAGATCCAGAACAGGGTGTTTGGAATCGTGGCCTCGACGAAGCTCTAGGGAGAAGAGGAAGAACTATATCAAGCTTTGCTTCAAGTGATAGATGATTTTTTTTTTTTTTTATGAGAAAATTATATTTTACCTCAAGTTTGGGACGATTTGCAATTCGACATCCAAAGTTTCAATTTTGGCAATCTACTCCCAAAGTTCCAAGTTTTTGTAATTTGACCAATTATATCCAAAACTTCTCATATTGCCCCTAATTTTTATTTATTTTTTATTTTTTATAAAAAAAAAAAAAAAATCGGGGTGGCTGTAGCCACCACCCCTTTGGTGGGCATCTAGTTGTTTTTTCACCCCCAATTTTTTTTTTTTTAATAAAAAAAAAAGGGGCAAAACCCGAACCAGACAAACCAATAGCACCTCAGTGAACTGGAAGGATACCAGAAAGGTTGAAGTCACTTGTGAATCCAGCTGATGAAAGCCGTGGCGCATTAGGATCGATAAAACCATTTAGAGTTTGAAATCCCCTAAAAACATTAATATATACAAGTTGCCAAGGAAACTGTACAGATTAAGTACAAAGAACAAGAAAAAAAATGGTTCCCTTCACAAACACAAAGTCTGAAGCCCAATTGGTTCAAGTTATTTTTAAAAACCCAATCCAGATAGACTACTAGCACCTCAATGAAATAGAAGGAGACTAGAAAATTGGAAAAAAGATTCCTATATAGACAGAGTCTATAGCCCAACCGGTTCAGGTAAAACAGAAAGCAACACATACACACACACACACACCAATAAAACATAAAAGAAATACTTAATTAAAAGCAGAATAAAATCTCCAAGTCCAAAAATCAGCAACACTAGAGGCAGAGATGACAGAGACGCGGAGACTTGTGAGTTCCACGCTCCAACGCGTGAGATCCACGCACTAGAGTGATGGCCGGAAGGATGAGCAAGAGGCAACGGCGGGAGGAGATGATGCCGGAGACAATGGTGGAGAGGCGCATTTGATGTCAGGGCTGCTGGGGGATGACAAATCGAGCTTCAAAGAAGCCGGATCGAAGACCCATGACAGATTTGAACGAAAAGGCCGTCAGCATGTCTTGGAGGAGGTAGTGGAGCATCAGAAAAGGGGTTGGAGTTGTGAATTCTGGAGAAGATTGGATACATTGTGCAAGGCGATGGATAATGCCTCATAAGAGGTGAAAAGAGCTTGAGAAAAGATATCATCGGTGGGAAGAAACAGAGTGAAAGAGGAAGAGGGATAGATGAGGGGAGCAGGAGGAGCGGCCCCCTCACGCTTTTTCTCTTCTTGACGGCTAGAGAGAAAAGGTTGAAACCCTAATCGAGAGAGCCTTCATCACTAGTTACTGGCTGGCTTGCAATTGATAGATGGGTTGTTTTCTAGTGTTTTCATCTCAATTCATATTGGTTTATTCTAATGTGTTAAATTTTTATTAGAAGCGGTAAAAGTGGTGTTTTACAGCTTGACCGGGTATTTATATATATAGTATCTAAAATAACTATAAATTAAATTAATTCTACATTAGCGACAACATACTTCATCCCTCATAGAAATTTATTGGCAACAATTTTTTTTGACATGTCCATACTAGAGGGAAAGGGATAATTGGAACTAGTGACCTCCGCTTCATGAGTCGTGGTCCTCAGCTGATTGAGTTACCCCTTTGGCACGCGCGCACACACACACATATATTACTATCTTTTTTTATAGAACAACAAATACAAGATCTTTAATCCAAATAAAAAAGTCATTAAAACTATTTTTTAATTTTAAAAATTGGGGATAAATGCAAAATTGGTCTCTAGGATGGGTCTAAATTACAAATTACTCTATGTGGTATACAAAATAATTTATAAGTCCCTGTAGTTGGTCAAAATTACAAATCACTCCATGTATTATAAAAAATAATTTATAGATCTTTAGGGGAGGCCAAAACAACAGTTTACTGTCTGAAATCAATTTTCATTAAGCAACTTAACAAAATTTGTTATTTTGCCACATCATAACCAGTTAAAAACACAACACGTGTTATTATTAATTCCTGATTTTCAAAAATGACGACTAGGATTTTTCACATCTTTTTAGGATGCCAGCTAAGATTATATATTAGTTATAACTCCACATCTTACCACTATAATAAATTAACATAATCTCTTCAACTGCTTCACAGAATGCAACTGTCAAATTCTTGCAAAAGGCTCTCAAATCACGGTGAAGAAGATGAAAATGAGAAGGGCTTACGCACAGGGTAAAATTTTGGAGATAGAAGAGAATATGTTAACTTACTGTAACAGTATGATGTGGAGTGAGATCTGATATGTAATCTTAGCTGGTGTCCTAAAATGATGTACAAAATCCTAGTTGTCATTTTTTAAAGATAGAATTCATAATAACACGTATTGCATTTTTATTTGGTATGACATGACAAAGTTATGAATTCTGTTAAGTTACTTAACGAAATTTGATTTCAAGTAGAAAATTGTTATTTTAGCCTACTCTAAGGACCTATAAATTATTTTTTATACCACTAGAAGTGATTTATAATTTTGGCCAATTACAAGTACCTATAAATTATTTGTTATACCACAGGAGGTGATTTGTAATTTCAGCCAACCACAAAGAGCAATTTTACTTTTATCCCTAAAAATTGTTTTGTAATGTTTTGAACAATCATTTTAAAGCCTTGTAATGCCGTCAAAAATTAATTAACTGGAAACTAACTCCTTGCTCCGCCTCCCAGCCCCATTCTTCAAGGAATAAGATTTAGGAATCTCACACTATTACCAATAGTTTTCAGAGCATAATGCTCTAATAATGTATCTGTAACGTCCCCAAAATTAAACTAACTAATTTTTATCAACTTGGAGTGTTACTGGCAATTTCCCGAGACCAATTAATTGATAATTGACTGGCGGTATTGCTCTAAAATCATTTAACTTATCAAACTATGAACATTCGAAAACCGAAAATAGATCAATTACGGCAACAAAATATAAATCATTTTAATTGCTCCATGTATCATCAATTTTGCAATGAAATATTTCATAGTAGAATTAAAGCCAAAAGCGCTGTTATTTTATTATTTACCTCTTTATTCTTTAATTACTAATTTTATTTATTATCCTTGTATTTATAAACAACCCACATCGTGATTGTATACTTGTATGCATATATCTTTTACATGGGACACCAATCCTTTCACCTATGTGGCATGTCCCATCTTTGTATAGAACCCTAAAGTCATAGGGTGGTGGGGGTTAGCATTTTCTAGTTTGGGGGTGTCTTTGATTTGTTATGGGTACCCAAAATTGATTCACCTTTCGACATTCAATGCCAATGGTGTCTGTTTTAGGAGTTTAGGACAATAAAGATAACATAAATATGAGGTCAAGTAATGTAGAATTTATACGAGATAAAGTTTTAAAATAAAAAGAGAATCTTATCCGGTACTACATGTAAGGCCATGGTTTGATAATCCCATTTCCCAAAACTCGGCAGGCCTTCTCTCTCTCCCGTCACTTCTCTTCTTCTTTTCTTTTTTTTTTTTCCTTTTTTTTTTTTTTGCTTTCTTTTATTATTACTCTAACCTTTCAATTATGAAAAGGTTATTACTATTATTATATTTATTATTTTAAATTATTTTATGCGTAATTTATTTCGTTAATTCATTCAAGTTATTCTAAAATTATTAGTAATAAACTTAATTATTTGGGGCAATTACCTCTTCTCCATATGAGCTATAACGCATTTTCACTTTATCCCATGAACTACTAACCCTACTGCTCAACCCCCATGAATTACCATTTTTGTGTCAAAACCCCACTTACGTCAATCAAATACCCTTTACGTTAGTCAAAGACATTAACTCGACGATGCGCCGTCACTTTGCTCTCATGAACTACAATTCATTATCACTTTGCCCCATGACCTATAATGCATTGTCACTTTGCCCCATGACCTACAACATATTGTCACTTTGACCGTCTAAGTTGACGCCTTTGGTAGCGGAGAGAGGGTTTTGGGCACAAAATGATAGTTCATGAGGGTCGGCGATAGGGTTGGTAGTTCATGGGTATAAAGTGAAAATGCGTTGTAATTCATGGAAAAAGTAATTACCCTAATTATTTTCTTGAGTGTTTAATCGTCTACACCATTGTCCAAATCTAATCACCCAAGGAGAATATATAAGGGCATTGATTGAATAACAATTAACAAACATAAATTTGACATATATGCAATGACATTTCAAAGCACCGATAAACTCACGAAAATGAAGCCTATTGGCTCATCGTGTTTCCATTTGCCTTCGCTCTACTTCTCTCATTTTCATGGGCAACTGTAGCTCACACTCACGAAAACTTTCTTGATGCACGACACTTAGTTCGGAAACTCCAGCTCAATTTCTCAAGTCATTTACACTCCATCCAACTCCTCATATTCATCTGTCTTACAATTCTCCATACAAAACCCCAGATTCTCGACACCCGCCACCCCAAAACCTCTTGTAATTGTTACACCATCGCATGTCTCCCACATCCAAGCTGCCATCAATTGTTCCGAACACAAGGCATGCAAGTAAGAGTTCAAGCGGTGGCCACGATTATGAGGGTCTTTTATGTTTCGGATGTGTTGTTTGTTTTAATTGATCTAATTGATCTTGATCCATCGGTGTTGATGCAAAGAATAGCATGGCGTGGGTTCAATCTGGTGCAACAATCGGTGAAGTTTATTATAGGATCGCCGAGAAAAGTAGAACTCTTGGCTTTTCGGGAAGAATTGCACGACTCTGGGCGTTGATGGACACTTTAGCTGCGGAGGGTACAGCACGATGTTGCGCAAATATGGTCTTGCTGCTGACAATATTATTGATGCGCAATTGGTTGATGTTGCGCAATTGACTCTCACTTAACTCCCTCAAAATATGGAGTTTGTTGAGAGGATCGAGGTGAAGTTTGTTGTGTGGGAGATCTTCCCACGATAATCTCTAAAGAAGTTATGAGGCGATACTATGATAATCTACGGAGAGATTACGTGGCAATCCCATGATAATCTCTGGAGAGGTTATATGGTACCTAGTCTCTATTTGGTAGGATTTAGTTTGTTTTCCTCTGATTTGGTTGTTGGAGAGTAATTATAATTCCCTAATTATTGGGGTAGCATAAGACGGCGCATAACTGAATGATTTGGGGGCGGACTAGGCGATGACACATATGTTTGGAAACGTACGCTTGGCAGCTTAGTGGGTCGTGGCCTTTAAACCATAGTGGGCTTTCTATTTGGGCCTGCTGGAAATATTTGGTATCAACAAAGCTGATTTTGCCTCTTTCTCAGAAAACCTTTTCCAGATCCCTTCCAACCCAAGTTCTGGAATAGGTTCCTGAACATAGTCAGATTTTGCTTTAAATGGGGCTCTTATGAGAAGAGTCCTATTGAGCAAAACATTCAAGGATTCGCCACTTGGGAATCCTTCAAAGTAGAGGATAGATTCAATCCAACTTTTTTCAATACAATCTTCTCTCATCAAACCCAGCTCAGGAAAGCTCTGTTGCATCATTGGAAGGAGCTTATCAATCCTTCCAAGATACAAGGAATTGAATGAAGCTTGGATGGTCCTCTTCCCTTCTTGGCTGGAATTTACACTTGTAAAGTTGACGCGGATGAACAAGTCTTCATGAAGATTGGCTGCAACATATTGCCAATGATGAACAAGCTTGGTGGCATTTTGCTCTAAGTTCCACATTTTGTATTTCCACATGGATACGGTTAGGCGATCATGCAATAGGGGGCGAACAATAGAGGATCAGTTGGAAACCTAACATTATGAGCTATTCTACGAGTGGTACCATGACTACGTAAGAATAATGTGATGTTTAACAAAAGAATTGTTCGAGTATATTTGCGTGCTGTTTTTCAAATCAAGTAAAGCAACTAACTTTGCATTTTCATTGTACGTAATATATTCACAGGTCGATTGATTGGACGGTCGATCCAGGAAGGAACTTGGTGACAAATTGGTAATGCATTATAGAGGGCCGAAGGAGTCAACAGTCAAATACAATAGATATGTGGTTAACGGCAAGCTGTTTCACACTATTGCATATGATGCCGGAAAGAGGACTTAGAACAACGGGGTGTGTGTGCCGACCCTTGATGGCGAAACGTACTATGAGAAGTTAACAAAAGTACTTGAGATTGAGTACTACGATAGAACTGGGTTAGAGCTTTGCATTTGAAGTGTTTGTTATTATAAGATGGACCACTATGGTCCTGGTTGAATATTGTTTGGTGCATTTGATTTTATCACGAAAATATGTTGGGGATGTAGATATAAATTTGAATTTGTTGAGTATGATGTCCTTTGTTTACATAGTGAAGTTGATCAATGATTGTTTGTTTTATCATTTGCAGCTAGTGGATTTCATTTGTTTGCTGAATATTGTTTGGTGATTGTTTGTTTTATCATTTGCAAGTAGTGGACATCATGGAGAGGATGCTACCGATGATCAGCATTGAACGTCTGGTTGGCCATTCGCACTTGTTGTACATAAGCTATTTTGTTGATGTAATTGTATTTGTGATAGTTATCCGTAGTTAGATATATTTCATCTAACAGAGATAGTTTTATTGGTGTATATTATGCTATTTGTGGTTGGTGTATAGTTTTTGTGGTTGGCCATTCGCATTTGGTATATATGTCATTATTTGTGTCTTGAAGCTAGTTTTGGTTGATGACTTGTAATCGACATTAATGGATATGAATTACGTTATTTGCATGGATCGATGGATAAATTGTATATTATTTGCACGGATCCAAATTGTATATTAGGTTAATTGTCATCCAAAATTCGGGTACAACCCCGATAAAATTCAAAAAATATATAGGGGAGGGAAAAAAAAAATTAAAAATCACCAAATTTTTTGGCTTGTCGTGTTTTGACACGTCAGAAAATTCTGACGTGTCAGAAAGTGACACATTAGAATTTTCTGACGTGTCATTTTCTAGCACGTCCAAAAATTCTGACGTGCCAGAAAAATGACACGTCAGACTTTTCTGACATGCCAGAAAGTGACACGTAAGAAAAATTTATGACGTGTTACATATGACACGTCAGAAATTTTTCATTTTTGACACCCAAAATTTTAACACCTGACACGTCAAAAACGCCCCGTTAGAAAAGTTTTCTGACGTGTCAAACCACCTGACACGTCAGAAAACCCATGTTAGCAAAAAATTGGTTTTTTGTAGTGAGGCCAAACGGGGTGGCCAGCCACCCTAGCATATTTCTTCTTTTCTTTTCTTTTTCTTTTTTGGATTTTTTTTTTCAAAAAAAAAATATGTGATTGGGGCATTTTGAAAAAAAAAAAAAAAAACAAAAAAAAAAGTCAGAATAGTTGAACTGCAACAATTTGAAAGTTTGGAGGTCAAGTGTCACGTTTTAAACATGTGAGATAAAAGTGTAAATAGATGGATAGTTCAGGGGCTAATGTATTTTCCCCTAATATGCGACGTGCCAAAAGTGGCACATCAACAATTTTTTTTTTTGATGTGCCAAAAGTGGCACGTCAATATTTATTGACGTGTTAGATTCAACACGTCAGGATTTCCTGACGGATCAATATTTGACACGTCAATAAATTTAAATTCAATTCAATTTTTAAACATTTTATTTAAATACCTTAATATTTAAATATTTATTGACGTGGCTGTTTGACACGTCAATAAATATAAATAATATATTTATATTTATATTATATATATAAATAATATATAATATGATCCCAACATTCAATGATATTTCTACAAAACAAACACTTTACTTCCCCTTTATAACCCCATTTCAACATTCAAAACAAGACAATTTCTTACTGTTAGCCATGCATAACAAGAAAGCATGCTTTAATTGGGATAGCATATATAGCAAAACCAAACCAGCTTTCACCATTCAACCCTTGGGTGCTTCTCTTGGATACTTGTATAATTGCTGGACTTTGAAACCCACCCATATAGGTTTATCAGTAATCACTAGCACCTATCTTTACCATTAATGGCAGCTTTAATTTGCTTCTTGACCAAATAGACTCAAACAAACCTGACTGTGTTGATTAATTGGTTATAACATCGATTGCTTTTGTTATGATGAAGTGGAAGCAATAGAAAAAAGACAAGGAAGAAAAAATAAAACTCTTTTTTTTTTTTATTAAAACACTTCAATAACAAGCTAATCGCCATCAGGTTCCACAGCACATTTGAAATGCATGGCTTTCTATTTAATTGGCTTGCGTTCAATGACTGAAATTTTTTAAACTTCTCTATTTGTCTCTTAATTGAACTAGGCTTCTATCGTCAATTCGAACAATGTATTCTGTTTGACTTGTGTTTTAATGCCGTTCAAATGCTCTTCTAGCCGAATGATGTCTTGGACTTCCATTGAAGTATTGAACGATGCATTTTGTTTGACTTGTGTTTTAATTTTATGTACTTATATACATTCAACAAGTGTTGGAGTTTCACATGTGATGGATTTAATGGGAAAAAGAGTTGGCAAAAGTGCAAACCTTGTCAAACTTAGAGAGAATCCAAATGAATAAGTAAAAAGTCATGACTTTGTTTTTTAGACTATTTTTTTCTTTCACACTTTTGTTTTGAGTTTTTAAAACAAATTTAATCATAATTAAACACATAACCTTAAACACAAAATATATTTAAAACGATTTTTACTTAATTCTATCCCACATAAAATATTTTTTCAAACAAAAAAAACCATCCAAAAAGGATTAAACTTTTGATTTGCAGTACTTAGATTTTTCTAGTTGAAAGATAACGCATTAAAATTAATATTACCTAAAAACAAATTGGAATTTTCTTAAAATTCTGATTAATAGGAAAGAAATTAATCTAATGTGTCAATAACCCAAGAAACATCCCAACAAAAAAGAAACGTTATACTCCGAAAAAAAAAAAAAAAAAAATTCCTTTTTTTGGATGTTTTGTTCTTGATCTTCCTCTTTTCAACTACTTTCTTTATTAATGTCTTTTTATTTAAGAGAATAACAAAAAATATTAAGAAACCATTTAAAATATTTGCAAAACACTCAAAATTATTTTAACCTTTATATATATATCATATAAAATAAATAAATAAACCAAACAAAAAATCTAATATATTCTATATTGCAAATGACATAATGATAATACAAGCTGAAAACAACAATCCAAATTCAATGCAAAAAGAAACAAGGAAAGATTGTTTACAAAGAAATGATCATATTGATGCAACTAATTATTGAATTAGTAGATATGTAATGATATTATGGATTTTAGAAATGCTATATTATTCTATATTCAGAAGTTGTATGACCCATGTCATCACCTACTAATGCCAAAGAGTGACATTTATTTTTTTCTTTAACTTGGGATGGGGGCATTTTGAGAAAAAAACGTCAGAATGGTCGAATTGCAACAATTTGAAAATTTTCAGCTTGGGGAGGGGGTCAAGTGTCACGTTTTAAACATTGGAGGTAAAGTTCAAATGGGTGAATAGTTCATGAGGTAAAATGTATTTTTCGCTGCATATTATAAAGTACTATTTATTAAACTAGTTTCTGGTACACTGAAACTTAGTTGTGTAATCTTCATGCTTATAAGCAATATGAATGATGCATCTAAACTTAGTTTTTTCCGTGTGTGGGATGTCCTGCATAGTCATCGTTGATGGGAATATAACCCATTTGGATTAACTTGGACAGATAGTTAGCAATTTTTCCAAACCAATTAACTCATAACTGACTGATGGTATTGCTCCTAAATCAATTACTAATCAAAATATGAACTTGTGGAAAGCGGAAATAAATGATCTCAGTCAACAAAAATAAATCATTTCACTACACTATGTATCATCAATTATAGACTTAGAAATTTCTATAATGTTAACAACTATCATCTATCTAAGCAAACCAGACAATTGGAGCCATTCCCTTGACATCTTCATTCTACCGAATTTCTCACTCTACAACCTAGCAAACTTTAAATTAATCTACAAAATACCGAGGTATTTTACTTTGGAAAAGAAATAACTATGTAGTCCATAACTTAGTAAGTAAATTGTTATGAAACTAATTTATGTAATGTGCCTTGAGAAACAATTTGTAACCTACAACTATTAAACGGTGAATTCTATTTTAATCACTTGGGAATGTTTTACCCATCACTTGGGCATCATGATGCGCCTCCTAACACCCTGGCAGCATGTTACTGCCCAATTCTCATCCTAACTGAGCTGAATTCCTGTCATAATGCAGTTGATTTCTGCAGAACTTTGATAGTAGTTTTTGACCTAGCAAATGTCAGAATTTGAAGAAGCTCATTGAGACAAAGTTGTAGATCAAGAAACGGTCTTTCCAGAACTATTGAGTTTGCGTCATTCTAAGCTTGGGTGAAAGAGTTATGGCTAACATATCCTAACTGGCTTTTTGTTGATTTCCCGTCAGGAGTTGCGTTAGAACGGGGATGTGACGGGATTGAGGCTGAAGTTCCTGTTTCCTCATCAGGAATTGCGTCAGGACAGGACATGTAATGGGAAGTTACTGTTTCCTTGTTAGAAATCTTGTCATGACAGGCTCATGATAGATATTCAGATCTACTTTTTACTCTTTGCGTCTTAACAAGGATTAAATCCCGTTATGAAGAGGATAGTTCAAAATATCAGATTTTGGCTTTCCTGTCATAGTGAAAGATAATCTCCGTTAAGACCAAAAGAAATAAAATTACAGATCTATAAATACCTGTCTTATTTTCAGAACTCTTTGAACCTCTCAATTTCCATTTATACTCTTCTGAGTTTGGAGGTTCCCTGTGATGAAAGGGTTGCTACTATCACTCATGGAAGTGATATTCTTCATTGTTATTTGTACCAAGTACGGCTGCCTAAAAAGCTTTGTGCTTTCTCGCTTACTCAAGGTTTTTTGCTGATTTCAAACCACGCGATACACACTATGCAACCGTAAAGAAGTCTACAGAACAGTCGATAAGAAGATGCACTCCATGAAGATGGTCAGGATGGAGACAAGCTGGGAAGCTTGTTGTTCTTACTAAGTCTAGAGGTCTACAGAAAATGAGTATCGTCTAGTATGTAACTCTAAATCTTCAAATAGTGATTTCTCAACTTTGGCTGCCCAGAGTTGTTTTTCCCTTTGATTGGTTCAAATATTTTTCCACTTCGTCAACAAATTTTGTGTTGTGGTTGTGTGAATGCTATTTATTGTTCTGTTGGTTTAATCTTAAGCATAGCTATTTATTTTCCTTATATAAACGGCTTATGTGTTTGTTTTGGTTATATAAATCGATTATGGATTTGAATTGAGGGTAGAACACGATTCTCGTATTCTATCATACATTATAAGCTAACCTATTTATAGAGAGAAATGCTTGTAGAGAAAGTAAACATAATCCTAGTAGCAATAGTAAACCTAATCCTAATAAAGAAAAGAAAAATAATTAAAGCAAGCCTAACCCTATTAAGGAAAGGAAATAAAGTTCTAATAAAATAAAAATAAAATCCTGGTATAAAATTGACAATCAACGGGAATCATGACCATCTTTTCTTTTGTACTTTCATTGTTTGAGAACGGATAAAATACTGATCAAGTGGCGCTACTCCAATATTATTTTTGATATTATCCTTATTTTTGTTTTTACAAAAAATATAGGTAAATATCATCCTACATCACGCGAGATTCATTCAGTTGTCAAGGTTTACCTTGTACCTCATCCCAGATGAGGAGAAGAAGATGAAAAAGTTTGAAAGGGGCTTGAACTCGCGTATTCGGACCATGATGACATGTTTTGACATTCGCAACTTTTCTCACTTGGAGTATCGTGCTTCAATCTATGAGGAGAGTTTGAAGGAGAATGTGGTGGCATTCACAGACTAGAAGAAAACTTATATGCCTTGATCATCATCCGAGGGAACTGAACGAGTTAAGAGAATGGCCGTAGGAACTGATCTACCCCACTGACTATAAGGTGTAATACCCCAATAAAAACGATTGTTTTTATTAAAATATTTTCTACAAAGAACGACTAAAGAATTTATGTAAAACTCAGTTTTATAACAAAGGACCTAAGTCCACACTTATAGCCTAAAAACTCCTAAATTCATTTAGGAGCATAAGCTCATGCTTAACCCTTTCTAACCGTATGTATGCTAGGGTTACCAGACGTACGCCTTTGTCTCTAATGAGGACATACGATGGGGGACCACCGTACGTACGCTACTTTTTGGTTAACCACTGGTTAATGGCTGTACGTACGATGCACCCTTTGGACTGTTGAATAAACAGTACTGGACATATGCCCCAATAGTACCAGACGTCCGCTGCTTTTCAAAGGAGTTGGTAGCTCCATCAGCTTTTCTAACCTATAAATACCAACCCCCACCACCCATTTGAAGCCAACATTTCCACCCCTAGGCTCTCTGTAACCACCCTATATGAGTGCTTTGTGAGTTTTGAGAGAGAAAGGAGGAAAGCTTGAATTCTTGCCATTTTTCCCAGGGTAACCCTTGCCCATTTCTATGTTTTTAATGTTGTCTTTGTACTGTTTTAAGTTTTAGAGGCACCATGTTAGAGTTCTTGCATCATTTCTTACAAAGCCTAGAACGTTTTCAAAAAGAGTTTGAAAGAGCCTTTGATCCCTTATACTACATGATGATTGAGTTTTCTTACGTTGCATGTGTTTATTCAATAGCCTAAAAAGAGAAATGATAGCCTATAAGTTTATAGAAAACCTGAAACGTAGTTGGAGCATTTGGCTGGAATGCCTACTCACTGACCGAACGTACACTCTCGAGCCTGGACGTACGGTCAGGAGGTCAGACATCCACCTTAGCCCCATTTGTGCAATTTAGGCCTCAGCAACCCTTTAAATTAGGTTAACCAAGTATCTTATTCGTAAGGATCCTCTAGTACTATGTATAACGGTGTGTTATATTCCGTTATAGCAGGATTTAGCAATGTCAGAGGACTCACGCGAGCATGCGAGGTAAGTAAACACTTACGAACCTTTTTCCTTAAAAACGTTGGATATGTCAATTGACTGACCACGAGTATGATCTGAGCATGTCTACGTTTTGTAACTACTAGGTAACTGCTTTATTAACTGATTAATAAGATGCATCATATGACATGGTACACCGGTATGTGCGGTATAATGGCCATGGGCTTACTATATAGACTTCATTCTATGGTCAAATGTGTGTATGATATATGAGCCTTGGATCCAATGGTTGTTTCGTGGCCAGCATAGCCTTAATGCGCAGTCACTATAGGACAGACATCATTAGCGATGTGGGCACTCAAGATTAGACTCGGTCGTGCCGCTAGTATTATGTATGGTAGCATACAATGGCCGGGGCATTGACATTGTATTACAGGTCCCTCAGGACGGTGCCAACCCTGCTAAGAAGAGGTAATATCTCGAGTTGACCATACACGACAATTATAACCTATAAAAGCATTACTTTTTCTGCATTAAAATACTTAGGCGATTGCCGGCAGGAGTACACCACTCTTTTATTAACCAAACTATACTTTTATGGTGTATTAACAGAGACAACACTCATTTTTAATGTTTACCAAAACTGCATGTTTATTTCTTCTTAAATGAGCTCATGTCATACCTAATTGTGAAGTTTATTTACTAAGTCATTAGACTTACGCTGTTATTACCTTTCTAGGAAATCTGTTGCTAGAACCCAGGGGTGGTACGGCTGCCACTACAGACTTGTTTTAAAGGTTGTCATGTTTGTTTAAGTATTACTGTTAGTTGCTCCATGTCTTAAATTTTTAGGAATATATTTGTCCATTTCATGATTTAATAGTTTTCTCAGATTTATATCACATTCTTATGCATTAACTCTGGTAATGCTTAGAGGGGCGATTCCTCATTTAGCCACAAGTTGGTTTACTTTGGGTAATTGCCAATAACTCTGCCAGGTTAACCAAGGCTAATTTTGGGGGCGTTACTTACATAAGGGCATGCCCCAATTGCCTCTCAAGCTCAACTTTAGCAACACTAGACAAGTCAAACACAGGAGTTGTGATGAAAGTCCAATAAGGTTCATTGGGAACTCTATAGGATGGTGTTAGGACATGTTATCTGTGCGGCTAGTTCAGCCATTTCAGCAAAGACTGCACTAGGAAGGAGGTCCCTCAGCTAGGGAACACCGAGAGACCTTTGGCGCTAGCACGAGTTTATTTGCTCATTCCTGGAAAAACGGAAGGGGGATAAGAAGTGGTAACAAGTACCATACCTATTCTTGGATTTGAAGCATCAATTTTGTTTGATTCAGGCGCTACCTATACTTTTGTTTCAAGCAAGTTTGTAAAACTGTCTATAGTTGTATTAAGGACTCTAGGAATCAGTCTTGCAAAAGACACTCTAGTAAGGAAAATTGTAGTGTGTAAACGTGTAGTTTGTGGATGTCCTGTGAGCATGTACTTCCCGAAAACCTAGTAGTCTTTTTGCTATGAATAGTTACGATGTCATCCTCGAGATGGATTGGCTGACTAAGCATTTTGTGGTCATTGATTGCACTCGTAAGTATGTTACACTTAGACCCTGGAGAGAAGGAGGAGTCACGTTTGTTAGATCACAGGTGAGTTCACCATATGGACCGGTCGGGTCTGGAAGCTTATTTTGGGCAGAAGTCAAGCGTTCTTGGCATTTGTCGTTGGACCCATGAAGGAGGAAGGATCTGCAAGGTATCCTTGTGGTGCGGGACTTTCCAAACGTCTTTTCAGCAGACTATGTTGAATTGCCACCCAATAGGGAAGTCGAATTCAGAATCGAGTGTGTTCGGAGTACCAATTCTATATCGAAGGCATCGTATAGGATGGCGCCAACGGAGCTGAAGGACCAGCTACAAGAGTTGCTTGACAAGGGATTCATTCGCCCTTGTTCATCGTCGTGGGGAGCTTTCCTATCATTTTTAAAAAAATGACTTGGATTGCTTTTTGAGAAAAGCTCTCACAATGCTACATGTGATCACCTAACACACTAAAAATGTTGACCATAACAAAGGTCTCACTCATCAATGTATGAAGGCGATCTCCATTTCACATATAAGTACAAAATTCTCTTAGAATTTTGAATACATATCATAAGAAGTCTTGAGAGTTGCAATTAATATTTCCCATCGACATTATTTTTTTGAAAAACAACTCCCAAAGTCTGTTCAGTGCATAATACCTACACATTAACCCAGAGCCTTCAACTTTGCTTGAATAACATAAATCATCAAGATTAATATATAACAAAAGTCTTCGCAAATTGAATGCTTAATTTCATTATCGACTGCGAACAACTCAATATTTAAGACTACTAGCTTATTAGAACCCGCGCTACACGCCGATTTTTTTTTTTTTAATAATTAAGTCAAAAAGTCTTTAAAAGATTATCAACAACAAATTTTATTTTCTTCTCTTAATTAACAAATTAGCTACCAAAAATGACAAATGTTCATAAGATCATTTTAAACCATAGTTTTATTTAATAGCATAAACCCACATATCCAATAAATTTAAAAATTCATAAATTTTAGTTCTTATAAATTGAAACATATTAAATATTTGTTCCCATATATGTAGTTTAAAATGAAATATAAAGGAAAAAAATTCATAATAAAAACCTAGATTAATCAATTATAGAAAATGATTGATTAATCATTATATTCCAACAATGATATCATTTCTCAAAAAAATTGTTTGTGAGGAGAAAGTTCAACTCCTGAAAGTTCATTATATTCCAACAATGATACCATTGACAAAAATAAAGAAGTGTTCTAAAATAAATGAGCATGTTGATATATGATTATAATTATGTTTACTAATTTTGTAAACAAAAGAATGTTGGTAGTTTAATTTTTCTTTTAGAAAAGAAAGAGATAAAAAACAATGGCAGGAATATTGGAATGCCCAAAAACAAAAATGAACAAAAGTCAATTAAATTTACAAAAGAAAATTTATAACTTGTATTAAATAAATTAATAAAATTTGAATAAAAAATAATATATCAATTAGAATAGAAATTAAGGACAAAAAAAAAATGTAAACAAATGAAAAATACTAATATAATAAAAAAGAACTCTTTTTTCTATATTTTTCTCAGTCCAATGAAATCCACAAATATTAGAAAAGGTTTTGTCAAATAGATTTTTTTTTTTCAACCATCCTTCACTTATATAAAAGTAAATGAAACTAATTTTAAGACATAGGAAAATAAAGACAAAAAAAATCTACGATCAGAAAATTGAGTGTGAAATATATTGAAAAAATTGAGTTTCTACGAAAAGAAACTCTCTCACTATTATTTCCTGAATTCAATGTAAAATTTACAAAAAAAAAAAAAGTAATCATTTGAATAAAAATAATAATATATAAATTAGAAAAAAAAATAAGGGTAAAAAAAATGGAAGAAAATGAGCACTGAAAAAAAAAAAAAAAAAAAAAAAAAAAAAAAAACGAAAAAGATGAAAAATATTAATATAATTGAAAATAACTATTCTAGAAAAAAAAAAAAAAAAAAAAAAAAAACTGTTGTATAATTTTTTATTGAGAAACAACGAATAGAAACTCTCATAGAAACTCTCTCTCTCTCTCTCTCTCTCTTCTTTTTCCGGAATTGATTGATATAAATAGAAAATAAAAGAAGAAAATATATATATAAGGGACAAAAACAAAATGGAAGAACATAAGCATGAAACTAAAGATAAAAAAAATATATATATTAGATGACAATACTAATATAATGAAATATATATATATATATTGGAAAATTTGAGTTTCTACAAAAAGAAACTCTTTCACTATTAATATTTCCTGAATTCAATTAAAATTTAAAAAAGAAAAGTAATCATTTGAATAAAAAATAATATATAAATAAGAAAAAAAAATAAGGGTCAAAAACAAAAAAAATGGAAGAATATAAGCACCGGAAATAAAGATAAAAAAAAATGAAAAAATGAAAATATTAATATTATTGAAAATAACTATTCTAGCAAAACAAAACAAAAAAAAAAAAAAGAAAGAAAAAAAAAACTATAGTATAATTTTTCATTGAAAAACAACGATTAAAAAATTGAAAAGAACTGTTATAGGAAAAATAAATAAATAAAGAAAATAATTGTAGTACAATTTCTCATTAAGAAAAAAATAATAGAAATTTTCTCTCTCTCTCTCTCTTGTCTTTTCCTGGAATTAATTGATATAAATAGAAACTAAAAGCAAGAAAAATAGAAAGAAAAAAAAAATAGGGTACTAAAAGAAAATGGAAGAACATAAGCACCAAAAATAAACATATAAAATGACAATACTAATATAATGGAAAATAAATGTTCTAGCCAAAAATAAGAAATAAAAAAAATAAAAGAACTATAGTATAATTTTTCATTGAGAAACAACTATTGGAAACTCTCACTCTCCCTCCCTCTCGTCTTTTTTATGAATTGAGTGTGAAATTTACAAATGAACATTAGGATATAAATAGAAAGCAAGAGAAGAAAAGAGAAAAATAAACAGAGAGAAAGAGAAAATTTGGGAACTTTTTTTTTTTTTCTCCATTAAGATATCAATTAAATGCATTCAAAACAAAACCTCTACGTTTTAATTGTCTCACATTGAGATATATATAAAGAGAAAGCAAGAGAAGATAAAAAGAAAAATAGAGAGAGAGATAATTTGTGAACCTTTTGTTTTATTCATTAAGACAATTAAATATATTACAAATAAAACCTATACGTTTTAATTGTCTCACATTGAGATGTAAACATAAAGTAAGAGAAAATGAAAAGAGAGAATTTGAAAAGCTTTTGTTTTCTTCATTTAGACAATTCAATGCATTACAAATAAAACCCTTATGTTTTAATTGTTTAACTAAAAAGCTAACATCTAAAATGCCACATGTCGCAATTCTAGGCAAGAGAATTTGAAAACTTTTTGTTTTCTTCGTTAACATAATTAAATATATTACAAATAAAACCAATATGGTTTAATTGTGTCATATTAAGATATAAACATAAAGCAAGAAAAGATGAAAATAAAATTAGATAAAGAGAGAGCAAGAGAAAATTTGAAAACCTTTTGTTTTCTTAATTTAGACAATTCAATGCATTACAAATTAAACCTCTATGTTTTAATTGTCTCACTAAAAGGCTAACATTTAAAACGGCACGTGTCGCAATTCTAGGTCCTTTCTAATAGGACCGGTTGAGGACACGTGTCACAATTCTAAGCACTCTCAAAGCCAAAACTTGGCTTTTATATTCGATTGAAGAGAATTTGTGAACCTTTTGTTTTTTTCATTAAGACAATTATGTCTCATATTGTGATATAAACATAAAGCAAGAGAAGATAAAAATAAAATTAGATAAAGAGGGAGAAAAAGAGAATTTGAAAACCTTTTGTTTAATTTTCTCCATTTAGACAATTCAATGCATTACAAATAAAACCCCTGTGTTGTAATTGTCTCACTAAAAGGCTAACATCTAAAACGCCACGTGTCGCAATTTTATGTACTTTCTAATAGGACCAGTTGAGGACACGGGTCGCAATTCTACGTACTCTCTAAGCCAAAACTAAATAAAACTTCTACGTTTTAATTGTCTCACATTGAGATATATATAAAGAGAAAGGAAGAGAAGATAAAAAGAAAAATAGAGAGAGATAATTTGTGAACCTTTTGTTTTATTCATTAAGACAATTAAATATATTACAAATAAAACCTATACGTTTTAATTGTCTCACATTGAGATGTAAACATAAAGTAAGAGAAGATGAAAAGAGAGAATTTGAAAAGCTTTTGTTTTCTTCATTTAGACAATTCAATGCATTACAAATAAAACCCTTATGTTTCAATTGTTTCACTAAAAAGCTAACATCTAAAACACCACATGTCGCAATTCTAGGCAAGAGAATTTGTGAACTTTTTGTTTTCTTCGTTAACACAATTAAATATATTCCAAATAAAACCTATACGTTTTAATTGTGTCATATTAAGATATAAACATAAAGCAAGAAAAGATGAAAATAAAACTAGATAAAGAGAGACAAAGAGAGAATTTGAAAACCTTTTGTTTTCTTAATTTTGACAATTCAATGCATTACAAATAAAACCTCTATGTTTTAATTGTCTCACTAAAAGACTAACATCTAAAACGGCACGTGTCGCAATTCTAGGTCCTTTCTAATAGGACCGGTTGAGGACACGTGTCACAATTCTAAGCACTCTCAAAGCCAAAACTTGGCTTTTATATTCGATTGAAGAGAATTTGTGAACCTTTTGTTTTTTTTCATTAAGACAATTATGTCTCATATTATGATATAAACATAAAGCAAGAGAAGATAAAAATAAAATTAGATAAAGAGAGAGAAAAAGAGAATTTGAAAACCTTTTGTTTAATTTTCTCCATTTAGACAATTCAATGCATTACAAATAAAACCCCTGTGTTGTAATTGTCTCACTAAAAGGCTAACATCTAAAACGCCACGTGTCGCAATTTTATGTACTTTCTAATAGGACCAGTTGAGGACACGGGTCGCAATTCTACGTACTCTCTAAGCCAAAACTAAATAAAACCTCTACGTTTTAATTGTCTCACATTGAGATATATATAAAGAGAAAGGAAGAGAAGATAAAAAGAAAAATAGAGAGAGATAATTTGTGAACCTTTTGTTTTATTCATTAAGGCAATTAAATATATTACAAATAAAACCTATACGTTTTAATTGTCTCACATTGAGATGTAAACATAAAGTAAGAGAAGATGAAAAGAGAGAATTTGAAAAGCTTTTGTTTTCTTCATTTAGACAATTCAATGCATTACAAATAAAACCCTTATGTTTCAATTGTTTCACTAAAAAGCTAACATCTAAAACGCCACATGTCGCAATTCTAGGCAAGAGAATTTGTGAACTTTTTGTTTTCTTCGTTAACACAATTAAATATATTCCAAATAAAACCTATACGTTTTAATTGTGTCATATTAAGATATAAACATAAAGCAAGAAAAGATGAAAATAAAACTAGATAAAGAGAGACAAAGAGAGAATTTGAAAACCTTTTGTTTTCTTAATTTTGACAATTCAATGCATTACAAATAAAACCTCTATGTTTTAATTGTCTCACTAAAAGACTAACATCTAAAACGGCACGTGTCGCAATTCTAGGTCCTTTCTAATAGGACCGGTTGAGGACACGTGTCACAATTCTACGCACTCTCTAAGCCAAAACTTGGCTTTTATATTCGATTGAAGAGAATTTGCGAACCTTTTGTTTTCTTCATTAAGACAATTATGTCTCATATTGAGATATATATATAATTTTTTGAAACACTCATATTGAGATATAAACATAAAGCAAGAGAAGATAAAAATAAAATTTGATAAAGAGAGAGAAAAAGAAAATTTGAAAACCTTTTGTTTAATTTTTTTCATTTAGACAATTCAATGCATTACAAATAAAACCCCTATGTTTTAATTGTCTCACTAAAAGGCTAACATCTAAAACGCCACGTGTCGCAATTTTAGGTACTTTCTAATAAGACTAGTTGAGGACACGTGTCACAATTCTACGTACTCTCTAAGCCAAAACTAAATAAAACCTCTACATTTTAATTGTCTCACATTGAGTATATATAAAGAGAAAGCAAGAGAAGATAAAAAGAAAAATAGAGAGAGAGATAATTTGTGAACCTTTTGTTTTATTCATTAAGACAATTAAATATATTACAAATAAAACCTATACGTTTTAATTGTCTCACATTGAGATGTAAACATAAAGGAAGAAAAGATGAAAAGAGAGAATTTGAAAAGCTTTTGTTTTCTTCATTTAGACAATTCAATGCATTACAAATAAAACCCTTATGTTTCAATTGTTTCACCAAAAAGCTAACATCTAAAACACCATATGTCGCAATTCTAGGCAAGAGAATTTGTGAACTTGTTGTTTTCTTCATTAATACAATTAAATATATTACAAATAAAACCTATACGTTTTAATTGTGTCATATTAAGATATAAACATAAAGCAAGAAAAGATGAAAATAAAATTAGATAAAGAGAGACAAAGAGAGAATTTGAAAACCTTTTGTTTTCTTAATTTAAACAATTCAATACATTACAAATAAAACCTCTATGTTTTAATTGTCTCACTAAAAGGCTAACATCTAAAACGGCACGTGTCGCAATTCTAGGTCCTTTCTAATAGGACCGGTTGAAGACATGTGTCACAATTCTACGCACTCTCTAAGCCAAAACTTGGCTTTTATATTTGATTGAAGAGAATTTGTGAACCTTTTGTTTTCTTCATTAAGACAATTAGTATTCATATTGAGATATAAACACAAAGCAAGCGAAGATAAAAGTAAAATTAGATAAAGAGAGAGAAAAATAGAATTTGAAAACCTTTTGTTTAATTTTTTTCATTTAGACAATTCAACGCATTACAAATAAAACCCCTGTGTTTTAATTGTCTCACTAAAAAGCTAGCATCTAAAAAGCCACGTGTCGCAATTTTATATACTTTCTAATAGGACCAGTTGAGGACACGTGTCGCAATTCTAAGTACTCTCTAAGCCAAAACTAAATAAAACCTCTACATTTTAATTGTCTCACATTGAGATATATATAAAGAGAAAGCAAGAGAAGATAAAAAGAAAAATAGAGAGAGAGATAATTTGTGAACCTTTTGTTTTTTTCATTAAGGCAATTAAATATATTACAAATAAAACATATACGTTTTAATTGTCTCACATTGAGATGTAAACATAAAGTAAGAGATGATGAAAAGAGAGAATTTGAAAAGCTTTTGTTTTCTTCATTTAGACAATTCAATGCATTACAAATAAAACCCTTATGTTTTAATTGTTTCACTAAAAAGCTAACATTTAAAACGCCACATGTCACAATTCTAGGCAAGAGAATTTGTGAACTTTTTGTTTTCTTCATTAACACAATTAAATATATTCCAAATAAAACCTATATGTTTTAATTGTGTCATATTAAGATATAAACATAAAGCAAGAAAAGATGAAAATAAAATTAGATAAAAAGAGAGAAAGAGAAAATTTGAAAACCTATTGTTTTCTTAATTTCGACAATTCAATGCATTACAAATAAAACCCCTATGTTTTAATTGTCTCACTAAAAGGCTAACATCTAAAACGGCACGTGCCGCAATTTTAGGTCCTTTCTAATAGGACCGGTTGAGGACACGTGTCACAATTTTACGCACTCTCTAAGCCAAAACTTAGCTTTTATATTCGATTGAAGAGAATTTGTGAACCTTTTGTTTTCTTTATTAAGACAATTATGTCTCATATTGAGATATAAACATAAAGCAAGAGAATTTGTGAACTTTTTGTTTTCTTCATTAACACAATTAAATATATTACAAATAAAACCTATACGTTTTAATTGTGTCATATTAAGATATAAACATAAAGCAAGAAAAGATGAAAATAAAATTAGATAAAGGGAGAGAAAGAGAGAATTGGAAAACCTTTTGTTTTCTTAATTTAGACAATTCAATACATTACAAATAGAACCTCTATGTTTTAATTGTCTCACTAAAAGGCTAACATCTAAAACGGCATATGTCGCAATTCTAGGTCCTTTCTAATAGGACCGGTTGAAGACACGTGTCACAATTCTACGCACTCTCTATGCTAGAACTTGGCTTTCATATTCGATTGAAGAGAATTTGTAAACCTTTTGTTTTCTTTATTAAGACAATTATGTCTCATATTGAGATATAAACATAAAGCAAGAGAAGATAAAAATAAAATTACATAAAGAGAGAGAAAAAGAGAATTTTGAAAACCTTTTGTTTAATTTTCTTCATTTAGACAATTCAATGCATTACAAAGAAAACCCCTATGTTTTAATTGTCTCATTCAAAGGCTAACATCTAAAACGCCACGTGTTGCAATTTTAGGTACTTTCTAATAGGACATGTTGAGGACACGTGTCGCAATTCTACGTACTCTCTAAGCCAAAACTTGGCTTTTATATATATATATATGATGACAAGGTTTATGGACTAAGACTTTGTGTGATAACCCCATTACTCACATATAGATCATATTCTTTGTAATCTAAAGATCTTTCACATGCACAATATACATAATCGCAATTATAATTAAGCATGTAAAAAATCATATGTCATATGATCAAATAATTTAATTAATGAGTAACAACTTCTATTAATTATATACTATTTAATGTCAACGTAAATCATTCAAATTTAGGATATAATCCCCAACAGTTTCATGCTCGGAGTTAGCACATTGGATATGATTGTGTTGTTGCTAAATCCTTAATTGTCAAGTTCGTGTCCCGTAAGGAACATCTAGCTGAATCGCTGATATTCTAACAAAACCACGGGTGTATAATCGATTTCAGCAGATAATCGTCACATGCAGCTGAAGCAGATCCTCGTCCAAAAGACAAATTCAAAGGAATCAAAGCTCATGGGATAAGAACGATTCAAATGGAAGATAATATAGGTTGGCATTTGAAATACTCTCTGTTATAGCAATGCCGTGTATATTGATCACTTTACTGATGTAAACGCAAGGAAAATATATAGCCGCATTGATTGAATAGCAAACAGGAGACATTCCAACACAGTGACACATGACGTACTAGAGAACAATTTTCCTTTTGGGCTTTTTACAAACACAAAAAGTCCAACAACTTAAAATTAGTAAATATGTAGATTGATAAAATTATGCATTACTATTATGAAAACTGAGAGTTTCGTCAACAGGATAATCCAGCTACAGAGTAATATGAACGTTGGATAATTTAAGTCTGGCTTTCTCCTTGTTTCTTTAAGCAAATTAGGATTCTTGAATTTTTTTTTTAAACAATTCTAAGATGGAGTTCTTGAAATTCTAACGTTTATTTTGAAAACCCAATAGGTTTTTAATTGGTAGATTGAAATCTGACTACGAGGCCCTTTTTTTGTATTATTTATTTATTTAAATCACAATGTACAAAAAAAGAAAAAAAAAATGTAAATAAATGTTTGAGAAAAAAAAAAAAATGAACTGTCATCAAAGTTCTAATGTCAATTGCAACCCAAATTGGGTTGTTGAATTTTCTGCGTATGCTTGCTAATCCTTTTCCTCCTTCCTCATTCCTTTCTACCCAAAAAAGTCAAAAACTTCCTTTTTTCCTTTCCCACAAACAACTAGAAGCTTGTACCACCCCCAACGTTCAATTTTTCGGTCTATTTAACAAGCTATCTCCAAAACATTACAAACAAGGAAACTCTCATAAACACAAACGAAAATGAAGCATGTTGGCTCGTCTGTGTTTCCATTTGCCTTGGCTCTCCTTCTCTCATTTTCATGGGCAACTTCTGCTCACACTCACGAAAACTTTCTTCAGTGCATGACCCTTCGTTCTGAAAACTCGAGCTCAACTTCTAAAGTCATTTACACCCCATCCAACTCCTCATATTCATCCATCTTGCAATTCTCCATACAAAACCTCAGATTCTCAACACCCGAAACCCCAAAACCTCTTGTCATTGTTACACCAACGCATGTCTCCCACATCCAAGCAGCCATCAATTGTTCACAAACACATGGCATGCAAATAAGAGTTCGAAGTGGTGGTCACGATTATGAGGGTCTTTCTTATGTTTCAGATGTGCCCTTTGTCTTAATTGATCTGATTGATCTTCGATCAATTAGTGTTGATGCAGAGAATAGCACGGCGTGGGTTGAAGCTGGTGCAACAACCGGTGAAGTTTATTACAGGATCGCCGAGAAAAGTAGAACTCTCGGCTTTCCGGGAGGACTTGCCACAACTGTGGGCGTTGGTGGACACTTCAGCGGCGGAGGGTACGGCACATTGATGCGCAAATATGGGCTTGCTGCTGACAATATTATCGACGCACAATTGATTGATGCTAAGGGTAGAATCCTTGACAGAGAATCTATGGGAGAGGATCTGTTTTGGGCGATTCGAGGAGGAGGAGGGGCGAGCTTTGGAATCATTGTTGCCTGGAAAATCAAGCTAGTTCCTGTTCCATCAACTGTGACAGTTTTCACAGTTAATCGGAACTTGGAACAAAATGCCACCAAGCTTGTTCATCGTTGGCAATATGTTGCAGCCAAGCTTCATGAAGACTTGTTCATCCGCATCAACTTAACAAGTGTCAATTCCAGCCAAGAAGGGAAGAGAACCATCCAAGCTTCATTCATTTCCTTGTATCTTGGAGTGATTGACAAACTCCTTCCAATGATGCAAGAGAGCTTCCCTGAGCTGGGTTTGATGAGAGAAGATTGTATTGAAAAAAGTTGGATTGAATCTATCCTCTACTTTGCAGGATTCCCAAGTGACGAATCCTTGGATGTTTTGCTCAACAGAACTTCTCCCACAAGATCCCGTTTCAAAGCAAAATCTGACTATGTCCAGGAACCAATTTCAGAACTTGGGTTGGAAGGCATCTGGCAAAGGCTTTACGAGAAAGAGGGAGAAACAGCTTTCATGCTCCTGAATCCGTATGGGGGCAGAATGAGTGAAATTTCAGAATCCGAAATTCCTTTCCTCATAGAGCTGGTAATATCTACGAAATCTTTTATGTGGTGTTTTGGGAAGAAGAAGGAACAGCGGCATCAGAAAGCCATATAAGTTGGATGAGAAGGCTTTACAGGTACATGGCTCCCACGTTTGAAATCTCCAAGAGGTGCATATGTGAATTACAGGGACCTTGACATTGGAACAAATGGTAAAGGCAACACAAGCTACGAACGGGCGAGAATATGGGGTAATAAATATTTCAAGAGCAACTTTGACAGGCTAGTGCAGGTGAAGACTACAGTTGATCCTGCTAATTTCTTCAAAAATGAACAAAGCATCCCCCTCTTTTCTTCCGGGTGGAAGAAGGGAGGTGATTAGCGGTATTTAGATAGAACAAATTATAAGGAATAAAGGCCTCGTTGTTTTTCGTTTTCCTTTTCCTCGTTTCTGTATAATTAAGCATAAATAAATATATTGGGTTTCATACGCGTGAATCTTCATGCATATTATAAAGTTTCCTGGTAATCTTCATGCTTGTAACCAATATGAATGATGCATCCAAACAGACATTTCTATAATGTTTACAACTATCATCTATGAAAATTCTAAAAACGACTCCAAATGACACCTATTCAAATGTCTAGGTGTTTCACAAAGATTATGCGGAATAAGATCTAACATAACAGTTAATATTCAACCAAATACAGATATGTAATGAACATTTAAGAATACAGATATTTGGTTACGAAGAGGAAACCATTTAGAGAACTCTCTAAATGTAAAACCTCTTCGGAGCAGGCAAACCCAGGAAATCAATCCACTATACGAAGAATAAGGAATACAAGAAGAATTACAAAACCTTTGACTCTTCCTTGTACACGACAAGTGACCCACTTGAATTCTACCGCAGTAGCCATTTCCAAAACATCTGACACAATTCTTCTATATGATTTCCTTTTACCGAAACTCCGATAAACTTCTCAACCGTAGATTTATCAAAGGAATAACTAAAACTCTAAGAGATTCAATTTAACGCTCACCACATATGATCTCTCTTAGCACAGCCTCCGACGAACTCTCTAGGGGTGAAAATCCGTGTCTCTCTCTTCTATAATGATGTATATATATCAGTACATCAAACCCTAGACCTGGGCCCACTAAAAACAAGTTTTTGGACATAATAGGTACGAAGTGTCCAGACAGGTTAATGGGCTGTCCGGACACGGCCTTGCGGAGCAAAAATAAGGTTTCTGGAATTGCGGTCGGGACACGGGGAAGGCCGGTCCGGACCCGGCATGCAATGAGTGAAACAACATTCTGAAAATGCTGTCCAGTCTTGATCAACAGCTCCGATCGATGGGCGTTTGTGGTCCGATTGAGCTGAAATTTTATAGGGACGTTCATGACACATGAATCTACATTATGAACGGTGGAGGTTTGATTATGAGCATTCTATATCAGTGTTTGAGCTCATGAACAGTAGCCTCTGCATTTTGAAACTGAATTAAGCCAACACTAGAACTAACAAACTCCCACTTTGGCAATTCAGTGACAAAACCAAAATGCCGAGCCAATCCCATCATCTCCCCATATTTACTCCCCCTTTTTGTCATAGAATGACAGAAGGTCTTCATATTTCCTGAAACACTTCACAAAATACATCAAGGCATATGTGGAACAAGAATATAGAAATAAAACTCATGATCAAAAAAAATGACGTAGAATGAAAAATCATGAACACACATCACCAAAAACTCCCCCTCAACATATGACTCAATAATTAACAAGAAGCTAAAAAAGCAAAACATGTTTCTCCCCCTCAAAAGTCAAATGAACACACATGATATACACATCAATGACTCATGTATTGCACAATGAATATCCCAAACATGCTCCAAATATGCAAAATATACATGAGACTAGAAATGGCAAGAAACTCATATTGCTTAACCCATGCAAAAAAAATGTCCCATTCAACCCATACTTGTGTGGTGTGTGTGTGTAAGCCATCCAAAGAGAAAAAATTTCGACTTACAAAATGAGGAAAAAGTTTCACCACCATGAGGTTTTGACAAGTATATTAAATCAAAAGTCAAACCTTATCATACTAGGGCCTAGCCACTCTCATCCTATACATTTCTCTTTGTAATACATTTTGCACAAGTTTGACACAGTGAAATAAATTTCTTTTAGAATATGATCTTTTGATTTTATTTGTTTCATTATCTTATTTATTTTTCTCTTTGAGAAAGTGTCCTTAAACTTTTGGTGCTTATCACAAAAGAGAAAGCAGGAATTTTTAAGCCCTAGGTTCAACTAGCATATGGTCAATTTGAAAAATATGACTAGTCAAAACCTCATATGGTTACCTAACAGACTCACAAATAAAGTGAAACAAAACCTCAATTTAAGCTTAAATGTGCACAAGAGATAAAGCATAGGCAAAATGTACCACATAAGCTCAGGCTTTAGGTAACCACAAACACAAGTCCATTGACACAAATTCTCATCTCATGCATATTAAGAACATTCCAAGACGCAAGGAATTAAATCCATAAAAAGCAACACGAGAAATTAATGGACTATCTAGGTACATAAGACAAAAGAAAGAAAAGAAAACAATCAAAGAAACATATTTTTGTCTTTTTGAAATTTTTCACAAAAGAAATGCACATGAACGAAAACAAATGCAAAACAAACAAAAATGCAATGCATAAAGAAAAAAACAACATGCTTGAATTGAGATTACTGTCAGAATTGGTGACTTGTTTTCATCAACCTTACCGTGGGCCCCAGAGCATTATGGCATCCCATACCTTTTGACTTGTGTTTCTCTCACACACGTCATTTTGCTTCTCCATTTTTTGAGCTTCTTCTAGAAGCTTTGTGAAAAGGCCTTTTTGTTTTATTGAAGCCATTAGGTCAAGAAGAGGCAGCAACTTTAGCAAGAAAAAAAGAGAGAAAGAAGAAAAGAAAAGCTTGCCGAGAGAGAGAGACTTGTGTTGTGCTGTAGAGAGAAGAAGATACACTATTTTTCTTCATTTTGATCTCACATTTGGAATGCTGAAAAGCTTAGGGAATTTTAGAGAATATTTTCTGTTTTGTATCTAATTCTCTTTTGAGTGAGATTGGGGTGTATTGGGGCTTTTGGGTTTGAGTGGTTTTGTTTGTACTACTCTTTGTACTCCACCATTTTGTTAGTGAATTTCTTCTGGATCGTCTCCGCCAGTGGATGTAGGCTTGTTAAGCCGAACCACTTAAATCTTGGTGTCTTGTGTGGTTGTGTTATTTTTCTATTCTGTACTTTTCTACTTCTTTGGTGATCTTGGAATTTGCATTTGTCACAACAATTACAACAGACAATACATGAATGTCCTTTAGCATTAAACTTTCATCACATCTTATAGGTCCCACTACAAAATAATGATTTGGTTTAATAACTACTTCTAGGTCTTCACAAGACATTACACATTCATGAACACTTGATTAGCAAGTAGACAAAAATCTTGGTGGTTCGCACACAACATCTTATCTATAAGCCTTTCAAAGATCATAACATATGAATTTCTTGAAAAATCCTTTATGAATATGCCTCATAACAAGAATCTCCAAACAAACATGTATACACTCTTCACACAAAAAGTGTAACAACAAAAAAAATTACAATGCATAAACTAGAAAGCGAAAAACAAAAAAAAATGCAAAGCAAAGAAAAACAACATGCTCTAAGATTTTCAAAAATAAGCAAAACAACAATTCCTAGACATGTTACTTACTCACCTAAATTTAGATGAGATCATTACCACTCCCCCTCAATGGGTGAATGGTTTCAACCTTCTTAATCCAAACTTTCTTCATATTGGGGACAAATGTGCGACTCTTGTCCAAATCATTTAACTGGGTGATAACACCCCTTAGCATGTTGAATAATTCCTCATGACTATTCCTAGAACGAAAATAATCTCTTTTTGACTCATGATTATTCAACTAAAAACAATTAGGGCGAATATGCCCAATCTTACCACAATGATGACATGTAGGAATGAACCTTTGAGAAGGTTGGTTCCTTGCAAGGTAAATAAAGTTGGACTTGCTTCTAGGTAAAAAGTGCTCAACACGAGAGTACTTACCTTTCTTACCCTTCTTACCTCTTGAGGTCGCAGTAGCTGTTTTCTTCTTTTTCTTTAAGACTTATTTTCCTCTTCTTCTTGAGGAGTGAACAGCAACTAGCTTATCTTTATCCAATGGCTCTTCCAAGTTTTCTGTTTCAACAAAAACTTTCTTGGAAGAAGAAGCAAGGTTAGAGGAATGAGCAATAATCTTGTCAAAATCGATCCCAGGTTTATCACAAACAGATTTTTTGGTATGCAAAATTTTGTCAAGATTATCATTAAAGAATTTTTCCAATAGAGTTTTGGACTCCTTTAATTCATTCTCTAATGACTCAACTTTATTAGCAAGATCATGATTTTCAGATTTCAATGTTTTACACAAATCACGAGAATCACTCAATTCACCAATTAGCTCATCTTTATCATTTTCAGCCTCTCTGAGTTTCTTTAGATTCTTGGAATTAATAACTTGTAGCTCAGAGAATTTCACAAACAACAAATTATAAGTCTCCTGAAAATCAATTTCATTATCAGAATCATAATCAGAATAATACTGCTTATCAGAAGACATAATGGTTTCAAAACAATCAAGAGTTTGGGACATCTAGAAAGTATATAGGATCACACTCAGGAATTTAATCCTTTGACAGAGTGAACCCGCTTTGATACCAATTGAAAATTCTAAAAACGACTCCAAATGACACCTATTCAAATGTCTAGGTGTTTCCCAAAGATTATGCGGAATAAGATCTAACATAACAGTTAATATTCAACCAAATACAAATATGTAATGAACATTCAAGAACACAGATATTTGGTTATGAAGAGAAAACCATTTAGAGAACTCTCTAAATGTAAAACCTCTCCGGGGCAGCCAAACCCAGGAAATCAATCCACTATAAGAAGAATAAGGAATACAAGAAGAATTACAAAACCTTTGACTCTTCCTTGTACACGACAAGTGACCCACTTGACTTCTACCGCAGTAGCCTTTTCCAAAACATCTGGCACAATTCTTCTATATGATTTCCTTTTACCGAAACTCCGATAAACTTCTCAACCGTAGATTTATCAAAGGAATAACTAAAACTCTAAGAGATTCAATTTAACGCTCACCACATATGATCTCTCTTAGCACAGCCTCCGACGAACTCTCTGGGGGTGAAAATTCGTGCCTTTCTCTTCTATAATGATGTATATATATCAGTACATCAAACCCTAGACCTGGGCCCACTAAAAACATGTTTTTGGGCATAATAAGTACAGGGTGTCCGGACAGGTTAATGGGCTGTCCGGACACGGCCTTGCGGAGTAAAAATAAGGTTTCTGAAATTGCAGTCCAGACACGGAGAAGGCCAGTCCGGACCCAGCATGCAATGAGTGAAACAGCATTCTGAAAAATGCTGTCCAATCTTGATCAACAGCTCCGATCGATGGGCGTTTGTGGTCCGATTGAGCTGAAATTTCGTAGAGACGTTCATGACACACGAATCTACGTTATGAACAGTGGAGATTTGATTCTGAGCATTCTATATCAGTGTTTGAGCCCATAAACAGTAGCCTCTACATTTTGAAACTGAATTAAGCTAACACAAGAACTAACAATCTATCTAAGCAAACCGAACAATTTGAGCCATTCGCTTGACATCTTCATCCTACCGAATTTCTCACTTCACAAGCTAACAAACTGCAAGATCTGCAAAACACCGAGGTATTTTACCCTGGAAAAGAAATAAGTGTGTAAGTCCACAACTTATTAAGTAAATTGTTATGAAACTAACTTATGTAATGTGCGTTGAGAAAGAATTTGTAACCTACAACTATTAAACGGTGAATTTTCACGAAAGAATTTGTAACCTACAACTATTAAACAGTGAATTTTCACAAAAATGATATGTGTTGTCTCCATTATTTTACCATCTGAAAATGTGTTTTAATTGAAAAGGGTTTAATCAATTTGTTAAAATAATCATCGCTAATTTAAAGCAAAATCTTACTATGTTTAATCATTAGGCTCATAACATAAATCAATAGGTTTAATCAAGTAAGAAACATTTGGGGAATATCACATTTACATAATTTATAGAATTTACTCATACCGTAAGTAACATTCCAAACCACATGCTAACATTAGTTACGTAATACTCTACAAAGTCTAATCCTATGTGCTAAACCCTAATCAAATAGCTAGAATCGTAATTAAACCATTATTGTCTCTATCAATCATTTCTGTTTTCGAAGACCGAACGTTCAACCCTCAATAAAACATAGGTCAAACTATAAAATCCTAATCTCATGCAATAATCTAACTCTTAATCGGTACAGAATCTTAAAACAAATCATCTAACATACATGCATATTTAAACCAAGGATATTCAATCATATAACTCCGATTCGTATCTTTAAAACGTTCAAATATGATAGATCTATATTTCCAATATAAATTCCATTGTAAGTCAATTATATAATGGAAATCGAGTTACTGCAATAGAGATATTTATATGTTGTTTTGATTCTAAAAAACAAGATACATAATTTAAAACTTGTGTGAAAAAATAATAACTTTTGAAAGATAACTATAACTTAACTCATAGTTATGGAAATAGATAAACATACGTTGGATATGGTATTAAACAACATATGATCGTGGAAAACAGAAAGTAATTAAAGGTCTGGATTTAAATGATTACCTTGAGGTAGAAGCTTTGAGGTTTGAGGATCAATTCCTCCAAGTACATGTCCTCTCTCACTCCTCTTTTCTTTTTTCTCTCTCACTCTACGATTTCTAGAGGTTAGAGACGACCAACATGAAGGTTTTGAGCGAAATGATGGTTATATGGTCATACCATGCATGAGCAAAAGAGTAGAAAAGTCTAATTTTAATTACTTGTAACTACCTATCAATAGTAAATTACTCAAATCGAACATTCGCTCTAGAAATATTGCCTCACTACAAAAATTAGGATGTTTAGTGACGTGGCAACTGTTCACAACTTTTTGCCACATCATCATATTGTGACGTGTTAGTTTCCAACACGTTACTATAATCTTTAGTAACGTGTCAGTTTTAACAAGTCACCGTTTGGTGACGTGTTGAAACTACCACGTTACAAAAAGATGACGTGTTAAATTGACATGTCATCTTTTGGTAATGTGTCAGTTACATACGTTACCATTCTATAGCGTGTCATCTTGACACGTTATAATGTGTTAACGTGTCAAGTTGACACATTAACATTTTGGTAACGTGTTAAGTTAACACGTTACTAAATTGTAACGTGTTAACTTGACATGTTACAATTTTGTAACGCGTCAATTTGAAACGTTACCAAATGGTAACGTGTCAATTTGAAACGTTACCAAAAAATTTATTCACAGCACTTGCGCTCGATCATAGTAATAGAGACTCGACTTACGCTCGATCGCAATACCAGGGACTCAATCGCAATACCACCAATATAGTAACGTGCCACAGTGGCATGTTACTAAATTAATAACGTACATCGTGGCACGTTACAAAATTAGTAACGTGCCACGCGGCACGTTACCAAATTAATAATGTACCATTGTGGCATGTTACCAAATTAGTAACGCGCACACATTACAAAATTATGGTCATTAACGCGACTCAAAGTCACCGCTAATGAGCAAAAAGTTGCCACTATTTACAAATACCGCGACACGCGACCGCTATTTTGTGGTTGGTAGTAAGTCGGCGAATGCTAAATACCGCGACCTTCAAGGTGTCTACTAATGACAACTCATTAGCGCCACTCTAGGTTGTCGCTAATATTTTTTTTTTGCCGTAAAAAGGTTCAAAATGGTTCAACGGTCGTCTCTATTGATATATCATTAGCGCGACCACCGAAGTTGCCACTAATTGTAGTCATTAGCGCGCGACATTGAGTCGCCGCTAATGATATAAGAAAATTAAAAAAAAAAAAAAAAAAAGTCAATAGCAGCCACATGGAGTTGCCGCTATTCCTTTATCATTAGCGCAACATATAGTTGCCGCTATTTCTCCATCATTACCGCACCTAGAGTTGCCGCTATTCTTCTCATTAGCGCCACAAAGAGCGCCATCTCATTACCGCAACTTAGAGGTTGCCACTAATGATATGTGAAATTTTTTTTAAAAAAATAGAACCTCAATAGCAGCGACCCTATAGTCGCCGCTAAAAAAAAAAAAAAAAAAGCATCTATATATATATATATGATGACCAGCAGCCATTTTTCTATTGGTAGGCACATTTTTTTTTTTTTTTGGCTGATTATTTATTTTTGTCCTTCATAGCTTATTTGAATGAGAGAACAATAGCTAAACATGATACACATGCAACTCTCACAGTATAGTATCAACATATTCTATAGTATCAACATATTCTACAGAACTTGAATTATTCCATTTAGCAACATATGTGATTTAAGATAAATTGATGTGTTTGTACAGTAAAAAGATGAGTTATATGTTTTTTTGGCCATTAACTCGTAAGCATGCTTAAATTCAAGATAACTCTTTTTCTAATATAATCAACTAAATAACCAAAACCCTCTACAAATGAGAAAGAATAGAGAAAAGACCAAAATAAACATCTCCCACAAAATACCCAGTAAAGATCACTACATGTACGTATACAAAGCTATCTATCACCACCAGTTATAGAAAAGAACGTATAACATGGGGAAAAAAATGTAAAAGGACGTATATCAGGTCAAGTATACGTAGGTCACTTAACGATTACCTGCAAATGATAAAACCAAAAAAAAATATTAAATTACAAACTTATATCTAACTTAACGATTAGTTAGGTCTTTCCTTTATAGGGGAACTAGCTGCTCAAACACAATTCATTACCATTGATCCAGCAAATATCATTACTATAAATGTGAAGCACTATAAACCTGCATTTACACTAAAGTGTAACACTCTCATAAATATAAACAAAGATGCTAAGTCATATGTACACACCGTAGAAAGCCTGAAAGGGCAAAATTTGGGCTTCCCTCTTCGTCCACACTTCAAAAGATTTGCACCCTTCTTTATGGATACAATTGCTCGCATGCACTTATAGAAAAAGGTTTCAGAAAGAGAAAGAGAGAGGAACCATCTTCAACTACTTAACAAAAGCACATAATTTCACAAGAATAAAAACATATCTAAAGAGAGTCTCAATGCCGCTTAAGGCTAAGATTGCATCAAATTTTACTCCTAGTGTTGCAAATTATTTCGCTCACACTAAGAGATCAAGTCTTCATTATCACATAAAAGTGAAATGTCCTATGTGGCCCCTCATTGATGAACATTAAACTATAAGAATCAAGTCAAAGCTTTTGGAAACCACAATCAGCAATTAATGGTAGCCACACAAACTTTTGAAATGTTAGAAGAAAAACCGGAAAAAAGGGCAAATTGTAGTAGTAGCGTTATATCAAAGGAATTACAATCAATGTTTGATCTCTAATAAGATTTTGTGATTCTGCAATCATAATACTATTAACTTCCATTTCAAAGCTTTGGCAACTACAAGATCTCAAGAACACAACATTTTCAAATCACTACGAACACGTGAGATATTTAAGTTATATTAGGGACACCGACAATTCATGAAAAACCACAAAATGATGCCAACCAAAAATTAATTAACTTTACAAACAATGCTCAAATATATATATATATATATATATATATATATATATATATATATATATCTTGGTCAGATTGTGAGATCTTGGATATTATTGGTCATCTCATCACTGTTGCTAAATCATCAAGATATATATATATATATATATATATATATATATATATATATATATATATATATATATATATGCAGGGTCTTCCTAATTTTCTTCTAGATTCACCTTTACTTGAAAAGTTTGGTTTAGTCTTCTCTTGTATTTGTGAAAGATTAATTAGAGTCCCTTTTTCCTATAATGAAAAAAATTGATTTTTTTTATTTTCATGAATATTGACAAATTAAAACAATCTATTTAATTCTTAATTAATTAACCGTAGGAATAAATGAAATATATATACATTTGAAAGCATCTTGAAGCATATATATATATAAATTAAGGTCACTTCATATATAAAGAAATTAAGAATCAAAATATAATAAATTAGAAGCAATGTTTTGATGGTCATAATTGAAAAAGTAATTATGATATGATGTATTATAATTAAATAGTGTCAAATTGGATTGATCATTTGATTGTATCACGATCAATCACACTAATATTGCACTTGGATTGATCGATTGAGATTATCACGATCAATCGGACTAATGATCGATCGGTTGATCTTATCAGGATCGATTAGACGAATACACTAAGTGCAATCAGATGTTCGATCGAACAATCAATTTTGTCAAATTGGATCAATCATTTGATTATATCACGATCACTCACACTAATATTGCACTTGGATCGATCGATTAAGATTATCACGATCAATCGGACTAATAATCAATCGGTTGATCTTATCATGATCGATCAGATGAATACACTAACAGTAATCAGATGTTCGATCAAACAATCAATTTTGTCAAATTAGATCGATCATTTGATCGTATCACGATCAACCATACTAATATTGCACTTGGGTAGATCAGTTAATCTTGTCATGATCAATCAGACTAATATACTAAGAGTAATCGGATGTTCGATTGAACATTCAATTGTATCAAATTGGATCGATCATTTGATTGTATCACGATCAATCACACTAATGCACTTGGATCAATCAATTGAGATTATCACGATCAATCGGAGTAATGATTTATCGATTGATCTTATCATGATCGATCAAACTAATACACTAAGAACTTTTTTTTTTCTTCGTAACCATTATGGCCAATCGGTTAATCTTTTAAAATTGCCGCTATTGACCGCTCATTAGCGCAACATTTAAAAGTCGTCGTTGTTAGGCACTCAATAGCGCAACTTTATGTCGCCGCTAATAAGGCCTATTTGTTATTTCTTTTTCGTCAGACCATTAGCGATAACTTTTAAAGTTGCCGCTATTGATGCCTCAATAGCGCAACTTTTAAAGTCGCCATTAGGAACATAATAGTGACAACTTTATGCCGCTAATAAGGCCTATTTTTTTATTTGGTTTTGTTAAAAGTTGCCGCTATTGACCCTCAATAGTGGCAACTTTTAAAGTTGCCACTATTAGGCACTTAAAGTTGCCGCTAATAAGGCCTATTTTTTATTTGTTTTTCCTCAAGACCATTAGCGGTAACTTTTAAAGTTGCCGCTATTGACCTCAATACGGCAACTTTTAAAGTTGCCGCTGTTAGGCACTTAATAGCGGCAACTTTATGTTGCCGCTAATAAAGCCTTTTTTTTTTCGTTAGGACCATTAGCGGCAACTTAAAAGTTGCTGCCGTTAGGCACTTAATAGCAGCAACTTTATGTTGCCGCTAATAAAGGCCTATTTTTTATTTGTTTTTTCGTTGAGTTACCGCTGCTAGGCACTTAATAGCGGCAACATAATGTTGCCGCTAATAAGGCCTATTTTTTATTTGTTTTTTCGTCAGGTCCATTAGCAGCAACGTTAAAAGTTGCCGCTATTGACCTTTCAATAGCGGCAACTTCTTAAAGTCGCTGCTATTATGCACTTAATAGCGGCAACTTTATGTCGCCGCTAATAAGGTCCATTTTTTTTTATTTGTTTTTTCGACAGGACCATTAGCAGCCACTTTAAATGTTGCCGCTATTGACCCCTTAATAGCGGCAACTTTTTAAAGTCGCCACTGTTACACTCATAATAGCAGCAATCGATTGTTGCCGCTGATTGTGTTTAAATAGCGGCAATAATGGTTGCCGTTATTGGTGTTGCTGCTAAATATCAATTATTTTGGTATTTAGCATCCGCTATTAGTGGCAACTTTATTGTTGCCGCTAATGAGAGTTGCCGCTAATGACCCCTCATTAGCGGCAACATTTTGGTCGCCGCTAATAATTTGGTTGCTAATGACCAAATTTCTTGTAGTGACATGTGGCATGTTACTAAGTGGCCTCGGGAAGGCGCACTACATGCGTGCCCTTCCCCCCTTTTTCTTCCTCCTTTCTCTTCCCCCTCCCCCCCCCCATGTCCGGCCACAGCTGCCCGTGCAAGCACTGGACAGGGTGGAAATATGCACGCCATGGATGCATTCGGCATTAGGGTTGGGCACGGGTCGGGGCGAGGCAGGTATTGGGTTTTTTCCCACCCGACCCGCACCTTGCGAGTTTGGATTTTTCCAACCTGCCACCCGAGCCCAATGACCAAGATCCGCGCGGGTCAAGTATTTGAGGTGCGGGTTTAATAGCTGCGGGTCTTGCGGGTTTATGGGTCGGGGGGGTTTCTTGGGTAAAAATGCCAACAACGAGCAAAACCAGACTTCCAAGACATTTTTCAAGCAACTTCCGATCCAAGAAACCAAAAAGAAAGAAAAGAAAAAAATATAAGCAATTCTTTCTTCATATATTTTCTAGTAATACCCAGAAAAGGAAATCATCTGAGAATATTTTTTTCTTTCCTTTCATTTCATCTTTCCCAAGAACCAAACAGAAAAGAGAGAGAGAGAGAAAGAGAGAGAGAGAGAGAACCCTTCTGATCTGAGATCGAGAGGCGAGCGTGAGAGATCGAGAGGCGAGACTCGAGAGTGATGGGTCCGATGGGAGATTGAGAGGTGCGCCAGGCGATGCGGGAGTGAGATGGGTCCGACTGGTCGATGGGAGATCGAAGGTGCGGTGGATCGCAATCGATTGTCGTCGGTGCGGGATGTCGGGGAGTGAGAATCGTGAGATGGGTCCGACGGGAGAGAGGTGCGGCTGACGGCTATGTTGACTGCTGAGGACTTGAGGGCTGGGTGAATCGTGAAAGGGAGAAAGGCTGAATGTGAATGGGTTTTGGGTCTCTTAAGTGTCTAGGGTTTTCTACTTTTCTTTTGGTGTTTTAGGAGCGGGGCGGGGTGGGTACCCACATAAGAAATATTAGTAAACCCAAAACACGCTCCGCCCCGCACGGGTTGGATATTCTTAACCCGAACCCGCGAAAATACACACTGAACCCGCACGGCGGGCGGTTCGGTCGGTCGTGTCTTCGGTTGTGCAGGTTTTGCCAGCCCTATTCGGCATGCACGGTCGGGGATGACAATAGTGAGCCTCGGGTTGAAGTGCATGGTGAGGACGGAGGGCACAATCTTTTGGGTGAGATCGGAGTGCACAATCTTCTGGGCGGCAAACTACAGGTGACCATGGGTCGAGATCACGTCATGACCTTACTGACAGTGAGTCGCAGAAAGCTACTATGCTTCTGAGGCAGCAATCAGGGTATCAACCGATACTTCCAGAGCATTTGGAAAGGTAAACACCTGCGAGAGACGATTATGTCTTCGACATTACCAGCTCTTTGATTGATCTAGGCTCGGATTTCCCTGACCCATCCCGTTCGACTGGCCTTACCCAGCTAGGGTATCAATATGAGCCTACTCCTCGCGACTCTGATGAATCCCCACGTTTGCTATCCCTGCCACCCACATTGACCCAATTGGGTTTATTGCTGCACGGCTATTTCGATCGGTCGACACATAGCAGCGCACGTGTGGATGATAGTGAGATACAGACTCGATGACTTAGATGATGGGACAGTGACGCGACGTCAATCAAAGACGATGACCCTACTTGGCCAATATTGGTCACAACCAGTTCGTAAGATAGGTATGTATGTATGTATGTTATTCGTAACCATAAATATGTACATATTTATGCATGATGGTACATGTAGTTAGTACTTAAATTCAAATAATATCCGCTTTCACCATTTGTGTGTTAATTAAACATCAATGCAGATCGCGAAGATAAATTTGAAGTGTTGACCATAAATGACTCGCACAAGTTGTGAGACATTTCCGATGGGAAAATGATCATCATGGAGTATAATGGCGCGGGCAGCTCGTGAGGACGAAGCGGGAAAATTTAGACCAATGACGGCAAGATTGTCAAAAGCGGTCCTTTGTGAGGATATCCGACGACTGGAATGAGGTACCAGAAAATACGAAGGAGGATTTATTTGAGTCATTGATGGCAAGTGTAGATTAGATGTTCTTAAATTATGATATGTAGCATTTGTATAGTAAATTTTGTAAAACAATCAGCTCTTTAATACCTCGCTTTTTAATCGATGCGAATCACTTCTACATCATGCTCGCGCGGATATGGCGGCAATAAAAATGACGCGTCAGAGACATGGGCAAGAAGTCAAGCTTCGAGGCACAAGTTAAAGAATAAGCGCAACATTCAGATCAGCGATCTCCTGCAACAATGGCGGCGAGGATGGGGCGGACCATTGCAAAGTACAACCTCAGACGTGGAAAATTGTTGGTGAAATGGTGTGATCCCGCTTATCAAGTAGGTCACAATTTCAAACTATTTGTATTTCGTTAATTGTAATTGTTCGATGACTCACTATTAATAATGCCTACAAGTTGTGTTCAGAGGAATATGCTCAGCACATGAGAGACATACGAAAGCACCGAATCAAATACCACACTACACCGCTCAAAGAGCTTCGCAAGGGTGTCACATGTGGACGTATTACTCTAATTTACCATATAAATATGTATATGTCATATATGATGGTTTGAACTTATTGCGTGTAATTACTTGGCAGGCCCCTACGCGAGCGAGGAATTATATCAAGACCCATAGAAAGAAAGATGGTAGCTGCCCAAATTCGTGGTCACGAGAGAACTGTAAGTTCCTTACACCTTGTCCTGCATTTTTTTATGTATTAACTTATTGAGGATTAACACTTTTATATATATATATATATATATATATATATATATATATATATATATATATAACGATGATCATATGTAATGTAACATACAGCAGTATGAAGGAGCTATTGGAAACTGACCCTGCAGAATTGATAGATGGGCCCTAGGGGACGATTCCGTGGACACAAAACAATGCGCACGCCTAGGCGACGGAAGTAAGCCCGAATATGTAACAAACAGCACGGATGAAGGAGCTATTGAAAACCGACCGCAGATTGGTAGATGGGCCCCAAGGACAATTCGGTGGACACGAACAACACGCACGCCTAGGCGCACGGAAATAAGCTGAATATGCGGGTCGTATTCGAGGGGTTAGTAAGAATATTCTACCTGTACGCGGCAACATCCACTAATATTATACACCATCCCAAGCACGATCACAAAACCCTGGTGGCTCGATGGTCTCGCATGCTGAACTTGAAAAAGCAATTGAAGCTGAGAGGGAGAAGCACAAGGAACAGATGGATGAGATGTTGACCCAACAGAGGGAGGAGATTACTGCGGCGGTGACCGCACAGGTGACTGAGCAGATGGCTTTGCAGGTGGCCTCGCAGATGGCGATGTATGAGGCCCAATTTCGCAACCTTAAGGGCTCGAGACGTATGAGCTCCAAGCCGAAGGTGACGACTGTCAGGGCTCCGCAAGACGCGGAGTCCCCAGCCTGTGTAATTGTGAGATCCTCAGCGGATAGCCGATCAGGTAACACTGTATTCTTATTGTTTCTCTTTTAGTAACACGATTATCTTACAAGATGACTATCATTTTAATGGCTAGTAATTTTGTTTGATAAATAAATTTTGTTCGTATCGTTATGCGACATAAGGAATGGCGCATAACCGTCGGTGGTATTTAAGTGTGGGTCGTAACTGACATGATAATCAAATCATATTCAAGTCCGCAATGCGATTGGTGCATATCTTGTCCATAATCACATATTCTGCGTCTTTGTATATCGTTGATTCAATAAATATCTTGAGTCAGGTGAGCATGGTCTCCCGAGAATGCGAGCTTGGTGAGATGACGTCGTTTTCACACCTCCAAATCTGGGTTTCTTCTTACTAAGCCCATATGAATGTGCTGGGCTTCTACCCGAATTAATGGGCTATGGGCTAGATTATTAGGTAATACGCCAAATGACCCTATTGTAGACCTAGGTGTAACATATGTGAACATGTTAATTAAGTCAATAATTCAATGAGTAATGATAATATTTAATTGAGGTTGTGATAACTAATGAAAGGCACTTAGTTTCAACATATCCACTGCTTTATTGATTGACTAAGAATAAATCCAAGAATTCATAAAAGAGTTTGGAAGTTTAATTATCTCAATATATACAAAGACTCCATGCCTCAAGTTTTTTTGAGGAAAATTTATTGTAAGTTTTTTTTTTTTTTTTTTTTTTTAATCTCTTCCTATTAAACGTCTATACACGATAGAAATTTCCTTCCAAATCATTTAAGACACAAATTGGTTTATCATATCTAATTCCAAAAATAAAATATTGTACGAATAGTAAGATGAAGTTATATCCATGTAAACCCAAATTAATCTCAAATTTCCTATTAAATGTTGCTCATTTTTATTAAAACATACTTGGTACAAATAATATATACATAGAAAGAGAGCAGCATAGAGAGAATATAGCATAGTGAGAGGCTGCTCCCTTTCTCTTTGCCCCTTCCACATCCCTTTTCTCAACTCCACTATAGATCGATTCGGGCGTGTGGCAATGGTCCTCGGAGTGGCTTTTAGCGGCTCATGGCTGGCCAGCGGTGGCGCGTGGGACGCGTATGGGTGTGTTGGGTTTTTGTTATTGTATTTTCGTTGTTTTTAAATAAGAATGTATTCTCTCTAGATCTGCTTTTAGTAGCGATCTGTGGGGACGAGTTTTGTTCGTTTTCTTAGGTTTTGTTTTCACGAATCATTAAGAATAACAGATTTGGTTTTTGGTCAGTCTTTTGTTTTCTTATGGTTCATTTTCTGTAAACAGACCATAGACCGATGACGAAGGAGTTATCAAGCATAAAAAAGAATTGTCACTGTGGTAAAGGTAGTAAAGGAGATTGCGATTGATAAAGTACTAGTAGCGGAGATTAAAAAGCAAGAGAATCAAAGACCTGGCAGAAGATAGAGATATGATTTACCAAATTTGCTGTAAATTTTAAATTGATTGAGACAACTGTGTATGTCATAGATAATATTTGCGTTGTAAAGATTCCAAATTATATCTTTGGCATTGTACGGAGCATTTTGCTCCATTTGATTGTTATATCAATGAAGATAATTCGTTAAGAAAATAATAATAATAATAATAATATATACATATAAATTAAAGTGTATACTTATAATTTTGTTTTTAAAAAATTTAGATATATGTGATGTTACCGATTAAATGAGCGAGTTTCAGGTTATAAGATAAAAATTGTATGTGACTCGTCATGTTTATATGTTAAAGTCAATAATTGTAAGAGTCGTGATTATATTTTATTTTGCTAAATAATGAAAGGCACTTTCTTGACTGACTAATTAGAATAAATCCAAATCCTCCCCTGTAACCTCTTTTCGCCTTTCAATTAGAAAAATAAATAAATAAATCCAGTAAATGAAGGAGCTTAGAAGTTTATCCCACCCCTGTAACCTCTTTTCGCCTTTCAATTAGAAAAATAAATAAATAAATCCAATAAATGAAGGAGCTTAGAAGTTGATCTCAATATATATATATATATATACACATGCAGATTGCCTCTTAAATTCCACGTGGACCACATGGGTGTCAATAATTTCCATGCATCCACCCCAAAACAAAAAATGATAAGACCATTCAAAATAGATATTAAAGATGTCACGTTCTGAAAGCTAAGTAATGAAATAAATAATCAATTTAATAAAATTTAATTATTATTTAAAACATGTAAATATACATAAGTTGTGTAATTTATAATTTAGGAAAAATCTATATATCCCCTAAACTACCATTTAATTAATAATGTTACCTCCAAAATTTTAATTAGGTCATCTCTCCAAACTACCAAAATATCACCGCAAAAATATTAGGGTTTAGTGACGTGGCAACTGTTCATACGATTTATGCCACGTCACTGTATTGTAACGTGTTAAAATATAACACGCTACCATTATTTTTGGTAACGTTAGATTTTTAACACGCCACTATATGGTGACGTGTTAAAATACTCAAGTTACCATAAGATGACGTGTCTAATAGACACGCCATCTTATAGTAACGTGTTATTTAACATGTTGCCAAATGGTAACGTGTTGAAATAACATGTTGCCATTTTGTAACGCAATCAAAATGCCACGCTACCATATAGTAACGCAGATTTTGAACACGTTACCATAATAGTAACGTGGCATTTATGGTAACGTGTTCAAAATGCCACATTACCATATGGTAACGTGGCATTTTCACACGTAACCAGTAGTTTATTTTTCAAAAATATATATTTTTGGATATTTGATGAAATTTTTTTTTTTTTATGCACTCTTTACAAGTGTATTTTATACAAGTGTACTCTTGTAATCTTGATAAAAAAAATATTAGTAATAATTTTGATAAAAAAAATATTGGGGCTTACGACTTTGTGACAGGCCCTAGAAAGATCTCATGCTAAATGTGAGTCCCCAGAGAAAGATCAAAACCCAAAAAATATATGGTTAAGATATGTCTCTAGAATAGAATATGCATTAGTGCTTGTGTTTTACAACACTAAAGGCATCACTACTACTTCTTATGTGTCAAGCATGCTAGACGCTATTAGCTCTATAACATTAACACTATGCTTTATTTCATAATCAGGATATGCAGTAATTGATAGATTAATCCTAT
>JADOBO010000427.1:0-19202 GCA_016403345.1 Corylus heterophylla | reverse complement strand
CGACGTTGCACTTAGGTGGCGTGGCGTTGAGGCGCGTGGATCTCACGCGCAAATATATAAGTGGCGCGTGAGAGCGTGTGGAATACTGGATCTAGATTTTGGTTGTAGTTCTGGAGTCACGGGGAGCAGATCTATCGATCGGTGGCCTGAGAGAAGCAATTGTCCGTGGCGGCCGGTGGCGGAACGGCAGTGACGGAATGGCCGAACCTTTGGGCGGTGCGTGAGGGCTCCGATGGGACTGAGTGAGGCGGCTCTGTGACGGTTGGCTTCTGGGCTTTCAAGCCGTATAGTGATTTGCTGAAAACTTCAAGAAGAAGATAAAGAACCGTGAGGGATAGAGGGATGGATGCGCCGGAAAACGTCAAAGACTTTTATTGTAGGCCACAAAAGGTGGCTCTGATACCATGTTAAATATATTGGATAATATATTAGAAGCGGAAGAAAGAGAGAGAAGAGAGAGAGAGCGAAAGCACACAATGGACTACATTGTATTGACTCTTATATTAATAATGAAGTAGAGGCCTCTATTTATAGATAGGCAAGTAACCTAATAGATTAAGGAAAGGTAAACCTAGTAGAATAAGGAAAGCTAAACCTAGTAGAATAAGAAAAGGTAAACTTAGTAGACTAATAATACCTAAAGAAGTAAATAACAAGTAATATTCTTAACAACATTATTTTTAGTTTATTAAATTTTTGTAGGAAATTCCAACAAACGGATTTATGAAAAATTTAGTTCGGATACCACGTCCACACATTCCCAGCTCTCCACTGTAACACGTGGACGGATCATCGAAGGGTAATGATGGGTCCAAGAAAAAGAGAATCATCACGCACCCCTACAACCAAACAGTCAACGTCTGGATTTTGATTTTATTTATGAATCTTGTAGTGTTTATATAAGTGATATATTTGTACATAAATCAATGTCTAAAATGTAATTTGAAATCATGAATGGAAAGCCCTGCGTTAATTAAGTAGAATTTATTTTATTTTATTTTGTAAAAATTTCGAACTTCATTCATAAACTGAATAATACGAGTGTAAAATCTCGAACAAAAGAGTACAAAGCTCTACATGCCTAGAGCACGTAGCTCTAATATTACAACATCGCGGATGCTTTCTAGAATTTCTTCGATCCAAACTTTATCCACAACTTGTTTTACCGCTGCTTTTGCTAGACCATGAGCAGTTGCGAGAATAATAATTACAATTTAAAACTATAACTCACTTACAGTTGAAGAATATCATTGAGTCATACTTAAATACTATCACAGAGTTACAGTAAATAGTTAAAGACTATTAAGGATAAAGATAAGTCTCAAGATAATCTCCAAGTTCAAATTCAAAAGAGTCTCCAAGATAAAGCTTCTCAAGATAAAGATTATAGAGGAGTTAGAATTTAAATTATATGTTTCAGAATTCAAATGTATTTCATATCTTTTAGAATTCAAATGTATTCTCAAATCTGTTAATTGTTATCTATTGTAACAACTTTAATTATCAATACAAAGCCTATACCAATGTTAAGGTAAGGCAGTATATTTGAAAATACTTCTGATTATCAAAGTCTTTATGGTATCAGAGCTATTTTTTTGACTCACGTCAGTTTTTTTTTTCTTTCCTGCCACCCATTTTCATTTTTTTTCTCATCTCCCTACCTTTTCCATTCAGAATTTTTTTTTCTCACTCCTCGCAACCGCAATGACTGATGCATCATCTTCCATTGTGGTTCCCACCCCACATGCTACCATCACCACTGCAGCCACCACTATCCACACTTCTGTTACCTACAAGCTTTCAAAAGACAATTATCGTTTGTGGAGGGCTACTATTGTGCCCATTCTCAAAGGCGACTCTGTCTATGGCTTCGTTGATGGCACTATCAAACCTCCGCCCCAAACCATTGAAGTTGTGTCCTCCACCACTGATGGAGTTGAAACTGTTGAAAAGAAACAAAATCCAGAGTATGCGACATGGAACCAGCAGGACCAACTAATCCTGGGTGCTCTTACATCCTCCTTAACGGAGTCCATCCTCACTTATGTGCTCAAGTGTACCACTTCCCGTGATCTTTGGTTCACTCTTGAATGCCTGTTCACCTCTCACTCTCAGGCTCGCATTATGCAAGTCCATCTCCAACTTGCTACCCTCAAGAAGGGTGATTCCTCCGTCTCGGACTATTTTCAGAAATTCACAAGCCTCGTGGATACTCTTGCTGCCGTTGATCAACCACTCAATGATTTTGAGCTCACTACATTTCTCCTTGCCGGCCTTGGGTCTGACTATGACTCCTTTGTCACATCTGTTACCACCTGTGTGACTCCTATGACGATTGATGATCTATATGGGCATCTCCTTGCTCATGAGCATCGCCTTTTTCACAATGCTGCAACACTAGATGCTGCCCCTGCAGATGCCAACTTTGTGTCTAAAAATAGGCCAACCCATGGACGTGGAGGCCGCCATTCTCCATCAAATTTTAATTATGGCCGTGGTGGGAGATACTCCCAGCAAAATAGTCCACCTTACCACTTTGGAAATCAGCGTGGCAGGGGGCGTGGTGGACGATCCCCTCATTCTCAGTCCCGACTTTTTTGTCAGGTATGTCTAAAAGCTGGTCATGGAGCTCTCACATGTCACTACCGGTTTGATGATTCTTTTCAACAAGAGCATACATCAAATGCTCACGCCTATGTTGCTGCACCTCCCTCCCTTGTGGATCACAATTGGTACCCAGACTCTGGGGCCTCGCATCACATCACTTCAGATCTTGACAATCTCAACTTGAAGGCCGAAGAATATGGTGGTTCTGACCAAATCCGTGTTGGTAATGGTACTGGGCTTTCTATCAAGCATATTGGGACTGCCCAAATTTCTACCCCTTCTCTTCAATTTCAATTAAATAATGTTCTCCATGTCCCTCAAATTCGGAAAAACCTATTATCTATGCATCAATTTACCAAAGCTACAAACACTTATTTTGAATTTCACCCTTATAAATTTTTTGTGAAGGATCAAGCTACGGGGAACACTCTTCTGCAAGGGCAGAGTAATCACGGGCTCTATATCATTCCTCCTTTTTCATACGTTAATAAAGTGCGTGATCCAACTACTTTAGTGGGTGAACGTGCGTCTGTGTCAGGTTGGCATTCCCATTTGGGTCATCCGGCTTTTAGTGCCGTTCGTCGTGTCTTATCTTCATTCAAGCTTCCGTTTCTGCAAAATAAAAAAGACTCCATGTCTTGTGCTGCTTGCCTTGGATCCAAGAGTCATCAACTCCATTTCTCCAAGTCTCTACATCGTAGTAAATTTCATTTAGAATTAATGTACATAGATGTTTGAGGTCCTTCTCCCATCTGTTCAAAATCTGGTTTCAAATATTATGTTTCATTTATGAATGATTTTAGTCGCTATTCCTGGCTTTTTTCAATTATGCGCAAAAGTGATGTCTTTGATATTTTTGTTAAATTTCAATCTTACATTGAACGATTTTTTAACAGAAAAATCAAGTGTGTCCAATCTGATTGGGGAGGCGAATACCGCTCTCTACATAAATATTTTAAACAAAATGGCATTACTCACAGACTATCTTGTCCTCATACCCATCAACAAAATGGGCTATTGAAAGAAAACATCGACATATTGTCGAAACTGGGTTAGCTCTTCTCTCTCATGCATCTGTTCCCCTTCGTTTTTGGGAAGACGCTTTTGTCACGGCCTGTCATTCAGGAATTACATACCTATCTCAGCAGCGGTATATCCTAGACCTCCTAACTCGTACAAAAATGGGCGATGCAAAACCGATTGCCTCACCAATGGCTACATCAACAAGTCTCTCTGCCTTTGAAGGGACTATTTTTAAAGACCCTACTCTCTACCGCAGCATAATCGGAGCTCTCCAATATTTATGCATCACGAGACCGGACATTGCCTTCACTGTCAACAAGTTGTCACAATACATGCACAAACCTCTTGAGCCTCATTGGCAAGCTGCCAAGCGTCTTTTGCGCTATCTAAAACAGACAATGACATTTGGATTACAGTTTCGACGTTCCTCTTCAAAATTAATTCAAGCATTTTCTGATGCGGATTGGGCGGGCTCCCGTGATGATCGCCGTTCTATAAGAGGTTTCTCTATTTTTCTTGGCCCGAATCTTATCTCTTGGAGTTTTCGTAAGCAAAAAACGGTTGCTCGGTCTAGCACCGAAGCCGAATATAAAGCCCTTGCAAACGCTGCTGCTGATATCCAATGGCTAAAATCATTATTGCATGAACTTGGTGTAACTTCAGTTCAATCTCCAGTTTTGTGGTGTGACAATATTGGAGCAACTTATCTTTCATCAAATCCAGTCTATCACGCACGCATGAAACACATAGAGATAGACTTTCATTTTGTTCGTGATATGGTCAACAAGAAGACACTTGCCATTAAATTTCTATCTACTAAAGATCAGCTTGCGGATATATTTACCAAGACTCTATCATCTACTCGGTTTTCATCTCTTTGTTTCAAGCTCAACGTCGTTCCTTTACCGTTGAACTTGAGGGGGCGTGTTAAGGATAAAGATAAGTCTCAAGATAATCTCCAAGTTCAAATTCAAAAGAGTCTCCAAGATAAAGCTTCTTAAGATAAAGATTATAGAGAAGTTAAAATTTAAATTATATGTTTCAGAATTCAAATGTATTTCATATATTTTAGAATTCAAATGTATTCTCAAATCTGTAAATTGTTATCTATTGTAACAACTTTAATTATAAATACAAAGCCTATACCAATGTTAAGGTAAGACAGTATATTTGAAAATACTTCTGATTATCAAAGTCTGTAAAGACTATCACTTAGCTAACCAATCTAGAGTAAAAGTTTATTTGAATTCAACATGATTCTCTTAATATGAGCATGTTATATTGTAAATATTACTCAGATAAATAAGAGCTTAATGCATCCTTATTAGGGCTTGACCTTGTGGATATAGATCATAGACCGAATTACGTAAATCTCTGTGTCACTATCTTATTATTTTCGTATTTTTATTTCTTTCATATAATCATTGTTTTTTTTTTTTTATCATTCTTCTTAATTTCTTTTTCCTGCTTAGAACTAAGAATGCTGCAAAGCTGAAAAAACACTTTAGATGTTGGGTCTATCAAAACAATTTTAAAACTTAAAAAAAAAAGAAAAAAACTTTCTCCAATTATTTGTAGGAGAATGAAATTAGTATTATTATTAGGGTTTAATACTCTGCCCCTAGGGTTTAAACACTTTATTTATTTATTTTTTTTTTTTTTTGGGTTTCATTTTGATCACAAGAGGTATCTGTGGTTTTCATAAAGATGTCGATGGTACCTCCGTTAAAATTCCATCTAAAATTTAACGAAACTCCACATCAGCACCATTCAAAAATCACCTCGTGTCATATAATTAATTTTAAAAAAAAAATTAAAAGGATTAAAAAATTATATTTTTTTTCAAAAAAAAAAAAATGGGGGTGGCTCTTGGCCATTTGCAACCCCCATCTAGCCAATTTGGGGGTGGCCGGGCCACCCCAAGGAGCCCAAGGGGTAGCCGAAACAACCCCCCAATAGGTTTGGGGGTGGTTTCAGTCACCCCCTTGGGCTCCTTGGGCTCCTTGGGGGTGACCGAGCTACTCCCAAACTGGCCAGATCAGCCACCCCCATGGCCAAAGGGGGTGGCCGAAACCACCCCCAAACCCATTGGCCGGAGGTGGTTTTGGCCACCCCTTGGGCTCCTTAGGGGTGGCCCGGCCAGCCCCATCCGACCATGGGGGTGGCGGCCAAATCGGGTGGCTAGGCCACCCCATGTCCAAAGGGGGTGACTAGCCACCCCCCAAATGGCAGCCACCCCAATTTTTTTTTTTGAAAAATATACATTTTTAACCTTTTTAATTTATTTTAAAAATTAATTATATGACACATAATGATTTTTTATTGGTGCTAACGTGGTGTTCTTAAATTTTGGACGAAATTTTCACGGATGTACCTTCTCCGTCTTTATGAAAACCACAGGTACCTCTTGTAATAAAAATAAAACCTTAAGGGAAAAAATAAAGTATTTAAATCCTAAGGGCAAAAGAGTATTCAACCCTTATTATTAATACATCTTTCATCTGACTTCTAATTAACACGTGCATTTTTCTATTTTCTCTCTCTTTATGAGGGGACAGAAACTTGGTGCAGGCATGAGGAAAAGAAAAAATACAAAAACTTATTTTTTATCCTATGATATATTATTACAATACAATTTTCACATGATTTTAAGAAAATCTATAGCAAATTGCTATGATTTGAACCCAATAACTCGAAACGGAGAGGCAAGATTCTTTGCTAAGGGATGGATGGAACCGAGATAGCATGAAAACAATTTGAAAAATTATATGGAATATGAAAGTTTCAAATTTGACCAAAGTATTTATATGGCGAGCGTGTGTCATGATATACTCCCAACAAAAGTTAATCTCAAAAAGAAAAAAAATTGTCCAAGATGACCTGTGCATTTTCTGTCGTAGGGAGGAAGATACTGTTTCTCATATTATATGGGAGTACTCATGATAAGCTCTTATTAAGACCTATTATTCTTAAACTAATTTTCTAGCATCTTACTAATCTTAGCATTGTGAATATGTATTGCTTCACAAACCATTTTCCTTCATCTTCTCGCCCTCTTCTTGGACAGACAAAATAGAAAGTAAAGCCGAAAAGGTGAAAGACCATTCTTTCATTCTCACCGCATATTTATTTAAAGAGGAATGATAAAGACACAACTTAGAAAAACAACTTTGAACTTTTTTCTTATGTGGTCATTTTATTAAAAAAACAAAATTACAAATTAAAAAAATTTCTAAAGAATAACATGTCTATTTTTTTTTATAAAAAAATGATCATTATTTTGAAGGAAAAGATCATTTTTTTAAAAAAATAAATAAAAATAAAAATAAAAAGGGACCACATAGGATGTTATTACTTCAGAAATTTTTTTTTTTTTTTTTTTTAAATGACCACATAAGAGAAAAGTTGAGCTAAAGTTGTGTGTTTATCATTTCTCTTATTTAAAATGGTTGTTGTAGCATTCTCAATCTTTGTTATATATATATATATATATATGTGTGTGTGTGTGTGTGTGTGTGTGTGTGTGTGTGTCTATATGTGGTGGGCAGAAGACAGCGAACATATTTTTCCAGATTTATCCTACGACATGGGGCTTCAATCTGCACAAACTGCAAATCCTTCCCAATATGATGAATGCAACTAATCGCTCACACTTATGGAGTAATATATTTAATTTTAGACTTACAGCATGTTTGTGGTTCTGTTTGAACTGCAAATCCTTCCCAATATGATGAAGGTAACTAATCCCTAACACTTATGGAGTAATATATTTAATTTTAGATTTACAACAAGTTAGTGATTGTGTTTGAGAAATAGAACTTTTAAGTAAAAAAACGTTTTTTGGGAAAAAAAAAAAAAAAATTACTTTTAAGCTTTTGTCAATTTTAGCCATTTTTAAGTTTTTTGGAGCTTTTAAGTCAAAAAGCGTTTTTTGGAAATATATATATATATAAGCTTTTGTCAGTTTTAGCAATTTTTAAGCTTTTTGGACATTTAAAAGGGCTTTCATTTTTTTTTACTAAACAGGTACTTTTTTTTTTTTTTCAAACAAAATTTTTGAGTATCAAACACATTTTTAGACCCGAATCTGAAAACCTTGTTTTAAGCTCACAAAACAAGATTTCACAAACTAGTTCGATAGTGCTGGTAGACAATCTGTTAATAGAATAAATTCTATGATATCTTTGATATCCATATCCATATCCATATCGGCAACTAAGGATAAAGCCACGGTTGAAACAGATATTCAAAAGTGTTATATTGGAGTTCAAACTCATAGAGATAAGGTTGTTATTGAAGATGAGGACAGTTGAAGATAGTGTTATATCAAATCTTGTCAACACTTTTGAACTTGTAAATCTGATCTTTAATTTTGTATAGTTATCTTTAATTAATATACTGCAATTGTAAATCTATAAATATATTTTAAATAGAACTTTACTGGTATCGATTGAACCAGTCTCATTTCATATTCTTATCTCAATCAAGATAAATATAAATTCTTTTTTTGTAGTGCCACTTTATTATTATTATTATTATTATTATTATTTATACTATTAATAAATAAAAATTATTTTCATTGTAAACTCAAGAGCATGGTGTAGCTTTCACGACAATTTCAATGATAGAGGAATGCTTCAATGGTCATTGTCAAACCACCCTAAATTCTCTTAATTATCTCATTTTCTCTCTTGCTTTGGCTACTTTTCTCTCCATTTATATTTCATTCATTACAATTTTCTACACTTTGATCGATGATGGCGGAAAAAGAACAGATGGAAATGCATGAATTCACTCCCAAGTCTTTGGTTGACGCCAGTCCCATATTGAATGGGATGTTAAAAATTAAAATTAAAAATAAAAAGAAAAGAAAAGAATTTGGTAATTACTGATAGAGACTTTAGGGAGGGGCGGAACCATCTTATGGCTTGGGTAGGTGGTTCCCAAAAAAATATATTTTTCATATAATAAACCTTTAAAATTTAATTTTTGTCCCCCCAACATATATATATATATATATATATATATATATATATATATATATATATATATTTTGTCTCTCAAATTAAAAGTTTTAGTTCCGCCCTTGACTTCATGTGTGAGTGGATTGGAGTTTACTTGTGCTTTCAAAAAATGCAATGGAGTTGAAAGTGCTTCTCCAAGGTTTGAACAAAATTGCACTTGGTCTTGGGGCTAGAGACCCGCGGGGGAGGGGGAGGGGGAGGGGGAGGGGTTAAAAATTCTCCTTACCTACCGTAGAATTTTTCTTATGCCATGGTTATGCCCCTCCTCAGCAACTCTGGAGGGCAAATGTTTCTAGGAATACCTGTACCTTGGGACTTGAGTTAACTTTGATTTTTTTTATTTTTTATTTTATTTTTTTTTTAGAAGAATGAAAGGTTGTAGATGTACCGTTAATTTTCTATTTTCTTTTAAAACGCATCGTTTCACTAAATAAAGTTTCACGTTGGCTGATTAGTTGAGGCTTCGTTTGTTAAACGGTTTTGGCAAAGGCAAAGACGACCTACTTTTTTATGTTTTTAATATTCTTTTACTTTTTATTTCACATCAATCATTTTTTATTATTATTTAAATAAAAAATTACTACAAAATAAAATTTTTTTATTTTTTTATATCAAATATTTTTTTTTTCACTTTTTCAAAAAAAAATATTTTTAATTTTTTTATATTAATCAATTTTTACTACTATCAAACCAAAATCGAGACGATTACGAAACCAACCTTCACTTGTTCCCACTATTTTCTTGACGTATAAAAAAAGTTCTGACTTCACCGTGTAGATAATGAAGAAAAGACAATTTGTTTTTCTCAAATAAGCCATTGACAAGACAAGGCGGCAACAAGCACAAAAGTCATATAAAAAACATCAATCTTTCCATCACATTTTGTTCAAAACAAGACAAAATAAATAACAAATAACAAAAAAAATTAGCTAATTTATTACATCTCAATTTCTGAGCAAAAAAAATAAACAAAATGTATTTTTTGTTAAGTTAAAATGCTGAGTAAATGTTTACACTTTTAACACACAAGTCAAAGACACTTTCACCTCACGTGAGACACCAATTTTAGAGCAATGTGCCAATCAAATCCAAAAAGCAATTCTCAAATCTCCCTGTTCCCTTGCTTTGAGTTTGTTTTCTATTATGTGTGATATTTGCAAAATCAGATATACATCTTACAAAAATTTGCTACGGCATTTTCTTCTTAAAGACATCAAATTTCTCTAGTATTCCTTTCTCCATTCAACAATTGGCATCTTCTGCTTCAAGAATTTCAGTAAATTTGTTCCCTTCAACTTTCAAACTTCAAGCATTTAAGTCTTCAATCGGTCCATTCAACTTTCTCTTATAAAAATTGAGGTATGTAATTAAATTTGTATATTTAAATTTAGATTGTTCTTTTAAATTAGTTTTTTTAATATTTATATTGCTATTCTTGATAATTGTTTTTGTATTTAATTATTTGTGAATATATATAGTTTTTGTTGTATATTTTAATGGTATAAAATATATAATGGTAAATATATGAGATTATGGAGAAAAACAACGATTTTATTGAGCTCCAATTAAATTTTTATATTTTTTTAATACTCATAATTATTTTTGTTCAGCTTTATTTTTATATTCATCAAAAAAATTTGGCCCCCCTAATGGACATCCTAGCTCTCCCACATCTTGGCTATTTGAAGTCAGTCTTGGCTCCTGATACAAAAGTTTGCATTAATTTCTACCTCTAATTTTGATTTTCCTACCACGACAAATTTGAACCATGAATCAACCATGAAAATGACCACACTAAACATCACAATCAAGTCAACTCACAAAAGAGAGATACGCATGATGCCTTTATGTTTGGATGTAGAGAGAATGTGGGAGATAGAGGAATCACTTAATTGGTTCTTGGTAAGGCCTTTCTGTAATGTCAGCATTCATTTTTCAGAATCATTCGAATATCAATCATACATACTAGAGTCTCATTTCACTGAGCTGATAAGGTTGATGGGCACTGCATTAGCCCAACAAAATAAAGATGAGATGAAATATAATATGTAGCATTTCTCTCCACCAATTATTCTTTGGCCATCATTGTAAGGATTCTCATTTGTTTTGATATATAAATATTGAAAATTCACGTACGAATATTTTAAGAACGTGTTTAAACTTTAAATTATTATAACTCAAATCTTATTATAAAATTTGGTGTCAGTTTGTTTCAGTTATACAAAAATTAAATAAATTATTCCTTTAAATGACAAAGGGTTAAAAAAAAAAAAAAAAAAACAATCTAATAATAAAACTTATCAACCCTATTCTCAAGTATTTCTTATATCTATTTTTAACATTTTTATATCAAACAAAAGAGAGTCCTTGCTTTAAACACAATTTCCCTATAAATATAGGCCATTTGTATTCTAAACACATTAAGCAATAAGAGTACAAATGCACAGTGTAACCCTTAGGAGAATACCTCTGGGCCGAATCACCCAAAATTCTCTTATCTCATTTTTTTTCTCTTACTTCCGCTACTTTTCTCTCAATTTATATTTCATTACAATTTTCTACATTTGCAACAATGATGCAGGAAGATGAAGAAGAATTTATGGAAGTGCTAAATGGCAATGAAAATAGAATCCAATTTCAACACTTCATTTGTGAATACGGGCAACAATATTAGCCATTAGATAAGAGAATGGTGAGATTGACTTTAGGTGTGAGTGTCCAATCACATGACTTTCTTATAAGAAAGGATTTATATATGCGTGCTTTGAAAAAATGCAATAGAGGAATTGAAAGTGCTTGTCTTTTCTCTAACGTCTAACATGGGAACAAATTTATGACTTTCTTATTATCTTTGAATTCAAATTGCTTAGAAGAAATGTAAGAGAATTGAAAGAGCTTCCTTTTTTTTTCTTTGAAGTCTTTGAAGTTTTTGTGTAAAATCAACCATTATTAGTGTAATTTATTGTTCCAATTTGAACACGGGAACAACTACACAAAAAGTCGTTCCCGTGTTGAGATTGGATCAATAATGGTGATGCGTTAGGAGATGATCACATCATAACAACTGTGGTTATCCCCACACCATATTTAACTATTTAAGGGGATGCCTATCTATAAATAGTTAAGGGCATGGAGGACGAAGTCCATTCAGCTTTCTTTTAACTATTTCTCTTTGTTTTCCTCTTGGATTTTTACCATTTTATCCTTCCAAACACTTTTATTCTTTTACTTTAAATAAATTATCAGGATAAATCAAGTGTTTGGGAGTTGAGCCATGGCTATCAGAACATTGAGATCTCTTGAAGCCATCTTCTCTTCATCTTCTTCCCCTTCTTCCAACTGGATCTATGACGTTTTCTTGTGTTTCAGAGGCGAAGACACACGCAAAAACTTCACCGACCACCTCTACTTTGCTTTGAGAGATGCTAGAATCAAAATCTTTAACAATGACAATGAGCTCCGAAGAGGACAACACCTTGCATCCGAACTGATACGGACAGTCCAAGGATCGAGAATCTCTATCGTCATTTTCTCAAGGAATTATGCGTCTTCGAGGTGGTGCCTGGAGGAACTTGTGGAAATTATGGAATGTCGAAGAACTTTGAAGCAACTCGTTCTACCTATATTCTATGATGTTGAGCCATCTGATGTGAGAAACCAAACGGGTAGTTTTGCATAAGCATTCACGAAACATGAAGAGCATTACTTGTTGGACATGGACAAAGTTCTCAAGTGGAGAAGAGCTTTGTGCGAGGCTGCTAATTTGTGAGGGTGGGATCTAAGAAAAACTGCAGATGGGTAAGTTCGTATAAGCAATAGTTTTGTCTTTCACCTACTATATTTTAGTACATTTATAGTATCACTTTGCAATATGTTTTCTATATATACATATATTATAACATGAACGTTTGTTTTATTAAAAAAAAAAAAATCTAACATAGTCAAAGTATAGTCATATATATATCGGACATTATAAACAATGGAAGTAAGTTTTTTGGGTGGAACCACCTCAAAACTCTATGCTTATCTCTTTCTCATTTTTCTCATACTTTCTTGTTTTTAATTTATTTTACTTTATATTCTATCAATTGTTTTTTTTTTTCAATTTCATCAATAATCATATATATATATATATATATATATATATATATATATATATAAAAGCCGAATCACTCTTTAGAGGTAGTCTAGAATTACGATGTGTGGTGTGAACCCATGTTTTTTTAAAGGCTAAACCGATTTTTTAGGGCATAATTTTTTAACCCGTTTTTTAAGGAATAATTTTATATATAAAAAAAAGGGAAAACTTAAATTTGGACCCCTGAACTACCACCCCTTTTGACTTGCCCCCCTCAAACTTCAAAATCTTTCATTTTGAACCCTTGAACTTTCAATTTCTATCACTTTGGACTCATCCGTTAGATTTTAAACATTAAAAGTTAGACAATAATGTTTATACGCTTGACTTTTTTTTATAAATTTCTAAATTCATCACTAATTTCAAATTAAAAATTTTAAAAAAATTATTAAAAAAAAATCACAAGGTGACCCACGATTGGGCCACCTTTTAACCTTTTTATTTTTTTCAATTTTTTTTCATAAAAAGAAAATTGAAGGGTAATTTTATCTTTTTAAGAGTTTTAAAGGCAAAAATTGACGGAGGGTTCCAAAGTGATAGAAATTGAAAGTTCAGGAGTCCCAAGTGAAGTTTTCCATATATATATATAACTTGAGAATTGCCCAAATAAAAGAATGTTGTAGAGAATAAATAAGTCTACAAGAGGATGAGTTAGTTAAGAAAGTTGTGGCCAAAATTACTGACAAGGTAATTATAGTGTTATGATTGAGCTAACTCTTGTGCTCATCTCAAGTATTACTTCAACTTGACTGATAGTTGTAATTTGTTATTGCCCTTAGAAGCTTTGATAGAATTCAAATCATGGTGAAAATTTATTGATGTGATTTGATATTCCTTCAAATCATGTGGGAAAAAAAAAGCCTGGTTGACCTGGTTTATTTTGACCTACCTTTTGCATACATATAGGCCACCTTTTAGTTTTTGAGACAGAAAGAGTGGAAATAACTAGAGAAAATGAAGAAAACCCTTTGCAACTACGATACAAAATTTTTTGGGGAAAATACATTTTACCCCCCTCCCGAACTATCCATCAATTTGCACTTTTAACCCCAAAGTTTAAAAAAGTGATACTTTATCCCCCTCCAAACTTCCAAATTATTGCAATTCGACCATTCTGACTCTTTTTTTTTTTCCCAAAATGCAACAATCCCATGTTAAAAAGAAAAAAAAAATTAATTATGGGGCGGCCGGCCACTCCAGTTGGGCTTGGGGGTGGCCTAGACCAGCCACCCCTTAATTTTTAATTTTTTTTTAATTTTTTTTTAAAATTTAAATTTAAATTTTATTTTATTTTTTAACTTGGGATGGGGGCATTTTGGGAAAAAAAAAAATCAAAATGGTCGAATTACAACAATTTGGAAGTTTAGGGGGGGTAAAGTGTCACTTTTTAAACATTGGGGTTAAAAGTACAAATAGGTGGATAGTTCAAGGAGGAAAGTATATTTTTTCCCAAAATCTTACTTTGCCAGTTGCACTATAGGTTTGAAAAGAGTGTCGCGGAGAACAAAAGACTATTCTTTTTCATGGAATTAAAAGCAAGGGTAACTTTTTTTGTCCGTGTGAGAGAGGTTTTGAGTCTATTAGATTTTGGGTTAACATAATTCTATGGTATAAAATTTAGTTTCTTCAAACTTTGACCCATTAGTATGGTAAATGCTAATGAGTTAAGGATAATGGCCAAAACTAATATGTTCTTACTTTTTACATATTCGTGTATATGAAACTTATATTTCGATTCTCTCTTGTAGAATGTGATTCTACCTAACTTCTTAAAATAAGGGAAAAATTCACTTTACCCCCTTGAAGTTTCAGGGGTCTTTCAATTCGAATCATAATGTTTAAAAATTAACAATGTACCCCCTTAATATTTCAAAAATTTTTTAATTTTGACTCTCCGTTACTAATTTTCGTCTAATTTGACGGAAATCATCCCATGTGCATCTCACGTGGGATTTTGGTGCCCTCTATTTCATTTTTGCCCTCATTAAAACATATGAAATCACGTAATTACCCTCATTAAAACATATGAAATTGAGGGTAATTAAGTAATTTCATAGATTTTAATGAGGGCAAAATTAGAATAGAGGGTATCAAAATCTCACGTGAGACACATGTGGGATGATTCCCGTCCAATTAGATGAAAATTAGTAACGGAGGGTCTAAATTAAAATTTTTTGAAACATTAGTGGGGTACATTGCCAATTTTTAAACATTGTGGTTCGAATTGAAAAACCCCTAAAACTTCAGGGAGGTATAATGAATTTAACCTTTAAAATAATTTCCAGGCATGAAGCAAAGTTTATTAAGAAAATTGTTGAAGAGATTTCAAGAGAAATGAACAACACACGCTTGTGTATAGCACTTTACCCGATTGGAGTAGATTCGCATGTTCATGACATAACTTTTGGGTTAAATGTTGGAGCTAACGATATTCGCATGGTAGGAATCTTGGGAATGGGCGGAATTGGCAAAACAACCATTGCTAAAGCCATTTATAACCAATTTTTTCATGGATTTGAAGGTAAAAGTTTTCTTGCAAATGTTAGGGAAACTTCCAAGGAACCTAGGGGTCAGGTTCATCTCCAAGAACAAGTTCTTTCTGACATCTTGAAGACAAGCGAGATAAAGATAAGTAGTGTTGATAGAGGAATCAATATGATTAAAGAAAGACCTTGTAATAAAGCAATACTTGTGATACTTGATGACGTAGACCAAATGGAGCAATTGAATGCCATGTGTAGAAGGCGTGAATGGTTTGGTTTGGGAAGTAGAATTATTATAACAACGAGAGATGAGCATTTGCTAAAGGAGCTAGAAGTGGATAGTGTATATAGAGTTACATCAATGAATGACATTGACTCTCTTGAGCTCTTCAGTTGGCATGCCTTTAGGAATAGTTATCCTATTGAAGATTATACTGATTTGTCAAGAAGTGTCGTTGCTTACTGTGGAGGGTTGCCACTAGCACTTGAAGTTTTGGGTTCATTCCATTTCTCTAGGAGCATGCTAGAATGGAAAAGTGCATTAGATAAATTGAAGAGGATTCCTCATGAGCAGATTCAAAATAAACTTAGAATAAGTTTTGATGGACTAAGCGATAATATTGAAAATGATATATTCCTTGACATATCATGTTTCTTCATAGGAAATGATATAGACTATGTTGTAAAAATATTGGATGACTGTGGTTTTTTTGCAAAGATTTGAATTAAGGTCCTCATTCAGCGGTGTCTTCTTAAAGTTAGTGAGACAAACGAGTTTACAATGCATGATTTGTTGCGAGACATGGGAAGAGAAATCGTTCGTGAAAAACACCCCAACGAACCTGGGAAATGGAGTAGATTATGGCTACATGAGGATGCATTTGATATATTGACAAAGCACGAGGTAATAAGAACTTTCACAATTGAAAACATTGAACCAAAAAAAAAAAAAGAGCATTTTTCTTTCTTTCTAAGATATATGTTATTTGGGAAGCAAATGCGTACTAATTCACACTGATCACATGCCTTGAAAGTTTAATCCATATATTTCTTATTTGAAAATAGGAACTTTTTTTTTTTTCTTCTTTCCTAACATCATTCTATTGTTTTTGTAGTTGCAAACATGATTACATTATATTAAGCAAAGCAAGATAAATGAAATGATTAATAAGAAAGATTATGTGAAAAGTTTGGATAATCACTTGTCTCATGCAATTCTTGTGTTTTTACAGGGAACAAATGCAGTTGAAGGACTTACTTTAGAATTGACAAGTCTAAGTAAGATGAATTTCAATTCAAAAACATTTATTAAGATGCAGAGACTAAGATTACTCCAACTTGATCACGTTCAACTCACAGGAGACTATAAATATCTTTCCAAAGAATTAAGGTGGCTCTGTTGGCATGGATTCCCTCTAAAGTTTATTCCAAATGACTTTTATCCAAGAAACTTAGTTGTGATTGACTTGCAATATAGCAATCTCAAAAAAGTTTGGGAAAGTGCCAAGGTAAAATAATCAATGATTTATTTATTTATTTATTATTATTATTATTATTATTTTATGTTCTAGGCTCTAATATTACGCTTTCCTTCCTTTTTCATTGGTTGTTTTTTCATTTGTTTAGCAGTTGCTTGAGAAGATGAGAATTCTAAATCTTAGTCACTCTCATTATCTGAGCCAGACCCCTGACTTTTCAAAACTCCCAAATCTAGAGCAATTAATACTTGAAGATTGTACGAGTTTGCTTGAGGTTCACTACTCCATTGGAGATCTTAGTAATCTTGTTTTGGTGAATTTGAAAGATTGCAAATGCCTTAAAAGTTTTCCAAGGAGTTTCTATAAGTTGAAGTCTCTAGTAACTCTCATTCTTTCTGGGTGTTCTAAAATGCACAATTTGGCTGACAACTTGGGTGAGGTGGAATCATTAACAACTCTTCTTGTAGACAGAACTGCTATAAGACAAGTGCCTTTAAGTATAGTGCAACTGAAGAATCTCAAATATTTATCTCTATGCGGGTGTAAAGGATCACTGTCTAAGTCATTGTCATCACTCTTTTGGTCTTGGATATCACCAAGGAAATGTCCGAAGTTAGTCAATCTACTGCCTGCTGCGCTACAAGGCTTGAACTCACTAACACACTTATGTCTCCGGGATTGCAATTTATCGGATGACAGAATTCCTACAGATCTTTGGAATTTATGTTCTCTTAAAATTTTAGATTTAAGATGCAATAGTTTTGAAAGCCTATCATCAAGCCTAGGTGGTCTTTCGAAGCTTCAAGATCTCATACTGGATCGTTGTAGAAAGCTTAAATCAATTCCGGATTTACCAGCAAGTTTGATTTTTTTAGATGCAAAACATTGCACTGCACTGGAAAGAATGCCGGATCTATCAAAGCTCTCAAATATGAATGGTTTGAACCTCACTAACTGTCACAAATTTGGCGAAATTCTAGGTTTGGATAAGCGTTCAAATCCTATTGTGTCTATTGGCATGGTAGGGTCCATGAATCTAACACATACTTTTAAGCAAAGCTTCCTACAGGTACATGTTTTCTCTCTCTCTCGCTCCTAATTTTTAAGGGAAACTTCACTTTAGACCCCTGAATTACCGCACTTTTTGACAAGCTCCCAAACTTCAAAACCTTTCAATTTGAACCCCCCATCAGATTTTAAATGTTAGATGTGAGACAATGATGTTTATACCCCTGACTTTTTTATAAAATTTGAAATTTATCCTTAATTTTAAATTAATTATTTTTTAAAAAAAAAAAATTTTATAAAAAAAAAAATTCACAAGGCGACCCACGGCTGGGCCACCTTATGAACATTTTTTCATTTTTTTTAGGGTTAAATACTAAATACCCCCTAGGGTTTAGTTGTTTTATATTTTCCACCTTAGATTTGATTTTTATCATAGGAGGTCCTTGTGGTTTTGATAATAGACCAAATTAGTCATTCTGTCAATTGATCGTTAGTTGACTTAACGAAAGTCCACGTGCACCAATCAAATGTTGACACGTGGCGCCGACTTAAAATTTTTTTATTTTATTTTTTTAAATTAAAAACAATGTATTTAAAAAAAAAATGGAGGTGGTTTCGGCCACCCCCATCTGGCCAAGCCACCCCCAATTTTTTTTATTTTTTTTAAATGCATTTTTTTTTAATTTTTAGAAAAGAAATCAAAAAAATTTAAGTAGGTGCCACGTGTCAACATTTGATTGGTCCACGTGGACTTTCGTTAAGTCAACTAACGGTTAACTAACAAAAGGACTAATTTGATCTATTATCAAAACCACAAGGACCTCCTATGATAAAAATCAAATCCTAGGGAGGAAAAAATAAAGCAACGAAACTCCAGGGGGCATAGAGTATTTAACCCCTTTGAATAAAAAGAAAATTGAAGGGTAAATTTGTCCTTTTTGGGGTTTTAACGGCAAAAATTAACAGAGGGGGTAAATTGCATCAAATTGAAAGTTCGAGAGGTGAATTTGAGAGATTTTAAAGTTTGGAGGCTTGCCAAAACGCGCGGTAATTCAATAGTTTAAAGTGAAATTTTCCCCAATTTTTAACTAAAAGAGAATAAGGGGAAAATACATTTTACCCTCTTAAACTATCCACACATTTGCACTTTGACCTCCAATGTTTAAAAAGTGACACTTGACCTCCACTAAACTTCCAAATTGTTGCAATTCGACTATTCTGACTTCTTTTTTTCCTAAAATACTCCCATCCCAAGTGAAAAAAAATTTTAAAAGTTAAAAAAATAATTTAAAAATTAAGGGGTAGCCGGTCACCCAAGTTACGCCTAGCGATGGCTTCGGCCACCCGAGACCGAACACCCCTTAATTTTAATTTTAATTTTTTTTATTTTTTATTTTTTATTTTTAACTTGGGATATGGGCATTTTCAAGAAAAAATCATA
>JADOBO010000426.1:0-12491 GCA_016403345.1 Corylus heterophylla | reverse complement strand
TAAAAACATGTAAACCCGTCGCTTTCCTCTCTCTTCTTGTGGCGAGCGTAGTCATTCGAATTCTCCCAATCATCATCATAACACTGATCAAGTTCCTGCCATAACGTTACCAATTCGTTGTAGTAAGTAGTGACATCGCGATCATTCTGCTTGGATTTCCAGAGTCGAGTTTTCAACTCATATATTTGAGAGGAATTCTCCCGGTCTGAATAAAGATCTCGAACGACCTCCCAGACATCTTGAGCAGTGGGAAGAAATAGGTGAGGTTTTCCAATGGCCAGTTCCATGGAGTTGATGAGCCACGCAATAATAAGAGAATTTTCGGACTGCCATTTTTTTTTATTAGGATCACCAGCAGCAGGTTTCGGTATTTCGCCAGTCAAATGCCCAATTTTGCCTCTGCCATCGATCGCCAATTTCATGGACTGAGCCCACTCGAGATAGTTGTGCCCATTGAGTTTTGTAACCGTGAGATAAAGGGCTGAATTCTAGGAATAGTAATCAGCAGATACAGGTGTGGGAGGAATAGTGGGATTAGGCGGAATGGTTTCTGAAGTGGTATTGGCAAAGCTGGTGGGATTTCTTTGGGCGCCGGTCATCGCCGACTTATATGACATCATCAGAAGAAAGAAGAAAATAGAAAAAGAGCACGAGGCTCTAATACCACGAAGGTTTTTTTGAGAAGAAGAATAATAATTCTTATTAAATTTCAAGAGAGACGATTACAAGATAAATAGTAGAGGAAGGCCACCAAATTTGGAAATCAAATCAAATCAAATCAAATCAGCAAATCTCTAGGCTAGAAAACAGGGAACAAAAACTACCAAAATCTCAAATAGTAATTTCAGATTTTATTCCTAATTTATTGCAAATAATATAATCTCCTAATTTATTGCCTAGAAATCCGACATATATGATTCACCATACATATAGATAATGTCAACCTATGAAGTCAACAATAGAAAAGAATACACTCATCAGAAATTCAGTACCACCTTCCAGGCAAACTTCAGTTCGTATATAGCACTCTGCAGCTGCAGACTTGTTTCGAATATTTAACTGCAATTTTCATTGAATGGATCAAAGTATGAATAATTTTCCAAAGTTGAGACGGACTCCACAAGTGTATGACTAATACATAAGGTAGTGACATACTAGCAGGCACACACGCACACACACATGCAGGTTAACACATATGGTGAAAAGTAGAGCTCCACTATTAAATGAGGAATGCTACATGCACTCCCAAGTCCACACTCCTAAGTGCACACTTCCAAGCATGTCTATGAAATTTACTATTGGATTTGGATGGATCACTGCCACATCAGGGAGTGTGCGATGTAACATTCAATAACATTCATTGCCTATTTTTTAAAACACTATTAATCAGCCTATCAAAAAAAAAAAAAAAATTGAAATGAAAGATCACCTTAGCTACAAACATACGTAAGTGTGTCCAAGATAAAATGTCAGTGATATGCTGTATGTGAAATTACACGTTTCAATCATTGAGTTAGTACTTAACGAATATCCTGCTAAGTTATTTTCTTTTCCAATACTTATCCCTCAAACACTGTCAAGATTGCATCTCAAAATGTTTTCTGCAAGATTGCAACACCCCGTTTAAACCTGATGTCAAGGTTAAGAATCCATGGTAAATTTAAACATATCACTATCACCTACATGCTGATCACCTCACTTTTAATGAAGATTAATATGCAACATTAGGATCATCCCACATTTGATATGGCATGAGTCATCACAACTAGACCAATCAAATGCACAGAAACAGCATTACAAATACAACTCTAATGAATATGATTTTTGGTGTGTGGGGGGGTGGGGTACTATTAAGATAACATCAGGTGGATTGAAAAATAGTATAATTGTCACTTCATATACTGATAGATTGAGTAAATTTCTCACCATCTCATGACCACTAACACATGATACACTGAATAGACTAATGTTAAAATGATCATAATACTTACAGAAGCAAGTTCCAGAGTTGAGCAATGCATATTGTTCCCATGTTTCAAGACCTGATTTAAGTCCCATAATAATACGATTATAAGAAATTATTACTAAGGAAATCCTCACAAATAATAAAGTACCAAGCAAAGATCTTATGCCCAACCTGAATGAAATTGCTAGGAAGCTTTCCCTGAATATCCTTCCGTGGTATGCTAAAGTAAAACCCTTGCCTCTTGTTAAATGGGAGTTTCAAATTGGGCAATTTGAAATCTTCACGATACTTGTTTGCAAGATTATGTATGGCTGTCAATTTAATATTGAATAGCTTTTAGGTCAGCGTTACACTGCTATGGTATTATACAAGAAGACCAGGAAGACAAAGAAAATTGAAATCCATTGGTTGTACAAAAACCTTCACTAGTATCACAAAATGACCTCCTTGCTATATCCAAAAGTCCATCAATTCCAGCCTTGACAGCAAAACACTGCTGCGTGCGGGCAACGAAAGGAACCCGTGCATGAAGCACATCTTCATCAATCACCTGTCCAATCCTGAAATAAATACAGCTTATTGAGAATATTCAAACATGGCTGTTGGTGCCATGATTGAAACAATCTCACAATTCTTAATACCCCAACCATCACTAATTACCAGCCACCGCTATAATCATCATTATGTAAGTTTGGTGCGACAAATCAAGGCTGAGTGAGCACATATGCCTGTAAATGGGCTGGGTTGAACCAAGATGAGGCTTGTCCAAACTTAGCCCAAAGCACAAGTGTCTCAACCAAAGCTTAAGCAACCCAAAATGTTAAATAAACATATATCAGTCCAAGCATGGCCTGTGGTGCTCAGGTCAGCCCATAGAGGGAAACAGCAGATAAAAGAGATGACACTGAATTAAAGAAAACCCTAAAGTTGTCTTACATACTGAGTTAAACTAAGACCTATGAAGTTGAAAGCTACCAGTTCAACCACCAAGGAATACATGTTTATTGAGTTTTGATATACAAACTATGTAGTATCTATGTAGAATATTCACAAAGTATATACGTATGTTATTTTCACTTTGGCCGGGCTAGATTTGGGCTGAGCAGTGCACAGCCTGAGCTGCATGAGTTTCATTCTAGAATTCTAGACCAAGCTCTGCCCAAATAAATCCAGGCTTAGTACACGAAGACAATGTAGACTACAAAAAGAACCTACTTGCTTCACGATGACTAAAGCAGAAAGCGACGGAAAGATACTGAGGAAAGAGAGCCAATGTTATAAATTGGTAGCACAGTTACAGGGAATTTTGGAAATTATATGGAAGGCGTTAAAACCAAGGTAGTTTTGGAAATTATATGGAAGGCGTTAAAACCAAGGTAGGTTTACTCCTCAATAAGAAATACATGACATTTGAGAAATGAAAAATTGCGAGTTGTTCAAAGTCCCAAGATAAAATGGAACTCTGATCAGTGATTTTTCACAAATGAGGATTCTTAAAACTTGAAACAAGAAATTGGTAGTGCCCGTTAATTTCAGGACATGAGCAGCAGGACGCTTGCGAGTTGCGACATACCTCTTTCTAATGGATGCATATTTCTCATTTTCACATACAGACTTGTACATGTTTGCAAGAAGGAAACTTTTTGCATCCTTAAGCACCTACGATTTATGAAAATGGATTGACACTTCAAGACATACTTGAGTGCAGTAAAAACCATATGGCATATCATAGCAAGTAAACATATTTACCTTTGAGAGTAGAGGTAGTGCATCCAAAGCAGTTTTAAGGAGAATAATGCTTGAGATTAACATTTGGCTCTTTCTAGCATAATCAACACCCAAGACTTCGTTTGTTACTTTCTGTGGCTTAAAGCAGAAGTGACACAGTACTCTATCTGAATGAAGGAAAGAAACATTTAATATAATACAACTGATGGATAAACTTCCAGAAGATTTTTTTTTTTTTTTTTTTTTTTTTTACTTTATTCAATTTCTTCCTTCTTTTTGGCTTACCGGTCTCTTTTGGAAATTTACGCAGAACCTGGGGGAGTCCAAAACACAGCTGTTCATTCCTCATCAACTCATCCTAAAATCAAACAATTGAAGAGACATATGATGGATCTAAATCACATATGTTGTGAGCTGCCCCTTCATGACTCTAACACTACCACAAAATTTATTAAAAAAAAAAAAAAAATTAACTTTCTACATTGTATGAATCTTCAATAGATCATTCCCAGGTGATTTTTTATGCAGGAAATTTTGTTGAACCAATATACCAAGAAAGAGAGAAAAAGAAAAGAAGACACAGCAAAAAAAAATCTAAGAGAACAGAATTAGGGTTTTCTTGCTCATATATTATTTATAGTTTCCACATATGGTAAAAATACATAAACGCCCACCCATATTATGAAAATAAAAATTAACACATCAACACTTTGAATGCCCAGCTTGATTAAGATTGCATGAAAGGCACTACTTGACACTCATTTCGTCAGAAAATCAAGAAGTTGTTCCCCTATATGTTGTACTTATTAGACCAGCTCGTAGTTTTTCTTGAATAAGATGTCTGTCAATTTCAACACGCTTGGTTAGGTCATGTTGGATTGGATTGTGAGCAATGTTAATCACAGCTTTGTTGTCACAAAAAAAAAAAAAATTAACACATCAAAACTTTGCATGGCCAGCTTGATTAAGATTGCATGACAAGCACTACTTGACACTCCTTTCGTTAGAATATCAAGAAGTTGTTCCCCTATATGGATATGGTGTACATATTAGACCAGCTCGTAGTTTTTCTTTAATAAAATGTCTGTCAATTTCAACATGCTTGGTTCGGTCATGTTGGATTGGATTGTGAGCAATGTTAATCACAGCTTTGTTGTCACAATACAGTCTCATTGAATCTTAGAATCATACCTAAGTTCTTTCAATGGTATCTTCAACCACAATATTTTAAACACTCCATGAGTCATAACTCTAAATTATGCTTTTGCATTGGATCTAGTAACTACTGATTGTTTCCTATTACACCAAGTAATCAAATTACCTCCATCAATGTGCAATATCCTAACGTGGAGCATCAATCCATAACAGATCCAGCCCAGTCTGCATCTATGTAGGCTTCTATTTTCAATTGATCATGTCGAATGTTAGAAGAGTTATTAGGGTTAGTAAGTCATTAGGATTTGAGGGTAGTTTGGTCATTGTGATATTTCCCTAATCCTATATATTTGGATGTTTGTATTAGGTTAAGAATAAGCTGAATAATATAGCAGCCCTCTAATCTTCTTACTACAAAACTATTAACATGGTATCAAAGCCTTGGGGTTTAAATCCTTGTTCCTTTGTTTGTAGTCTAAGTTTTCCACTGTTTTTTATTTTATTATTATTATTTTTTTTTTTTGTGAGTGTTCTTCTGGTGGCAACACCACCCATGTGGGCTTAAAGCCCACATGGGCAGTGAGTGCCTTGAAAGATGTTGTCCGTGGTTATCGCAAAATAAAAAATAAAAAAATACGGTGAGTTTGGACTGTCTCCGGCGAAGCTTCGGCGAGCCTCCGGCAAAGGTTTCTATTTGGTTTGGCTTCTGTTTTTGGTATTGCAAGCGTGGTCTACTTGTCTCCAGCGAGTCTCCAGCAAAGGTTCCTGTTTGTTTTTTTTTCTCAGCAGTAGTTGTTCCTACGAGACTCGTTGATTGATCACGTGAAATGTGATCATTGTTAGTTGTCGGGATTTGACCAGCCTTAGTATTTTGCGATGAGATCCAACCGACCTTAGTGTTTTGTGGTGGTTCCCGACCGGTTGTTGTTGTCCGGCGAGATTCTACCGGCCTTGGTGTTTTGCGGTGAGATCCGATCAACCGTTGGTGTTTTGCGGCGAGATCCGACCAGCCTTGGTGTTTTGCAATGGGTTCCGACTGGTCCTTGTTGTTTTCCGGCGAAATTCTACCGGCCTTGGTGTTTTGCGGTGAGATCCGATCAACCGTTGGTGTTTTGCGGCAAGATCCAACCAGCCTTGGTGTTTTGCAATGGGTTCCGACTGGTCCTTGTTGTTTTCCGGCAAGATCCTATCGGCCTTGGTGTTTTTCAACGAGATCCAACCGCCTGTTATAGTTTCCGACTGGCATTGAAGTTTTAGCAAATTTTCTTATTATTTTTATGGGTATTTGTATTGTGTGCTCCAAGTTGTTCCAGCATGAGGGGGAGTGTGAGAGTATGTTTTTCTATGTTTTTCGTTTGCTTGTTTCTTCCACGCTGGATTTATATAATTTATATGATCCAGCTTGAGGGAGAGTGTTAGAAGAGTTATTAGGGTTACTAAGTCATTAGGGTTTGAGGGTAGTTTGGTCATTGTGATATTTCCTTAATCCTATATATTAGGATGTTTGTATTAGGTTAAGAATAAGCTGTGAATAATATAGCAGTCTCCTCTTCTCCCTCTAATCTTCTTACTACAAAACTATTAACATCAGAAAAACAACAATCCCTTAACTGTGAGGATTTTAAGTAGCAAAGAATCTAGTAGATTGCTTCATTTGAGACTCACGTTACAAATGCATAATTGACTTACCACATTGATAGCATATGCAATGTCAGGACAAGTGCAAAAGAAATAAATCAACTTGCCAACCAATCGTTGATTTTTACCTTCTCCAACCAGAGGACTCTCACTACTTTCAGCCTAACTTAACATTCACTTCAACTAGATTATCAATAGCTTTACATCCAAGCATCCATGTTTCCTTGATAAGATCAAGAATGTATTTCTGTTGGGAGATAAATATACCATGTTTCGACATCACTACCTCAATGTTCAAAAAATACTTCAAATTGGTCAAGTCTTTTTATTTCAAATTCATTTTCAAGAGAATTTTTTACATTTCGTATCTCCTCATCGTCATTTTCTATCACTACAATATCATCTACATACACAATAAGAGTTGTTACCTTTCCTCGAAAAGAATGCTTGATAAAAAGTGTATGATCAACTAACTTTGTTTGTAATCAAATTTCTACATAGGGGAAAACCACCGAACCATGCTCTCGGAGATTGTTTCAGGGCATACAATGGCTTCTTCAATTAGCACACTTTACCCATAGAAGATGAAAATTCAAGCACTGGAGGAACTTCGATGCATACTTCTAGATTTCCATGAAGATATGGATTTTACATGTTAAATTGATGCAACGGTCAATCCAAATTTGTTATCACCGAAAGTAGGACTCGAATTGAGTTCATCTTTACTACCAGAGCAAATATCTTCTCATAGCCAATTCCATAGGTTTGTGTAAAACCTTTTGCAACTAGTTTGGCCTTATATCTTTGCATAGGACCATCGACCATAGGCTATACAGTAAACACCCATTTGCATTCAACTGCCTTTTTTTCCATTAAGCAATTCAACAAGATCCTATGTCTGTTTTTTGATAAGTAAAGTTTATACATCAAAAGCGAAGAGGGGCGCAACCCAAGTACACAGGGAGTATATAAGAGAAAACGCCTAATTAGGAGAAGAAAAAAGAACAAGAAAATCAAGATAGCTAATCACTAAAGGGGCAAACCAAGCTGTTGTTCAAGTGAAAAGCGTGTAGAAGAAAAACGCCTTGATGTCCTCCAAGGATCTCTCAGTATCCTTAAAGCATTTCGCATTCCTTTCTAACCATAAACACCATACCATGCATAGGGGAACCATTTTCCACACAACGGCACTTCGAGAACGCCCTCCCAACCACCAAGAAGCGAACAAATCCACCACCTTTTGAGGCATGACCCATGACAATCCAAATCGGCTAAAGATAGCATCCCATAGAGAGCGAGCAATCTCACAATGGAGAAGAAGATGATCAATCGTTTCCCCATCCGATTTGCACAGGCAACATCTATTGATCACAATAAGATTCCTTTTCCTAAGATTATCGATTGTGAGGATCTTCCCTAACACTGCCGTCCATGTAAAGAAGGCCACTCTCGTGAATGCCTTGGTGTGCCAAATACTCTTCCATGGGAAATGACTAGCCTCAGTACTAGCCAAGACATTATAGTAAGATCGAACATCGAACTTCCCTTTACTAGACGGAATCCACCACATTTTATCCTCTCCTTCCCTATTCATTTTATGAGAGTATAACAAAGTATAAAACGAGGCTAGCACTTCCAACTCCCAATCATGAATCAACCGAGAAAAACTAATATTCCATTGAAGAGCTCCTCCCGTGAGATCCAAGTTGTCAGCAACAGACACGTCTTTAGCATTAGCTATGGTGTAAAGGCCTGGAAAAACATCCTTAAGACACGCTTCTCTGCACCACACATCATCCCAAAATTTGATTTTGGAACCATCTCCTGGATCAAATCTTGTATGGCTAGACAACATCCGCCACCCCCTACTAATGTACCTCCAAAGACCCACCCCATGAGACCCCGAGATATTGATAGAATGCCAACCCCCCCATTCGGACCCATATTTGGCATCCACGACCATTCGCCACCAAGCCCTTCTCTCATGCGCATAACGCCATAGCCACTTCCCTAACAAAGCTTGGTTGAACAATCTCAATTTCCCTAACAAGATCCTATGTCTTACTTTTATAAAGCGGTTTCATCTCTTCTTGCATCGCTTCCCTTGACTTTGGATCAGGCAGTGCCTTATATAAATTTTTAGGATGTGTATGCTCACCTCCTAGCCCATCATAAGCGACCAGCTTCCTCCACCACAACCACTCTAGCCCGGTCAAGTATTGCATCCTATTGTCTTTTATCCTTTACCTCGGATCTATGGGTCATCAATTCCAATGCGATTGAGCCTATGACTATTGACTAGTGCGTCCATTCATCTATCTATTTATCATACCGTCACATCACCTCAGAGTGTTACTTTAGCCAATGGTTCCTTAGCCAAAGTATAGGGCTCTAAAACCATTCATCTCAATCTCGATCTTGTGTTGTTATCTATTTTACATATTCCTGGTTTTCCTTTCAATTTGTTGTCAATTAGTAAAATCACCAAATACCTTCAATGTAGTGTTAGTTTTTACCCTTCTATTTATATTTTTCAGGATCTCTAGACGAAACAAATGATTGATATGGGCATGAAGTTGGAGGTCTATACTATCTGGATTTTGCTCTCATCTCTCCTCCATGGGCACTTCCGTCTTCATTATCTCCTTTCCAATGGCATTGTCGGCTCTGTCACTTGTCTCTATCCACTTGGAAGCGTCAAGTCGAGGTGGTATTGTCGGAGTCTTGGCGATCTATCTTCTTTGCCTTGTGAAGCAAGTTAGTTCTGTAAACACCATCGTGTGGGATAGGAGGGTAGTGGAGTGTAAGGAGGAGTGTGTGGGTCATTTCTCTTTGGCTTGTTCTTTTCAAAATGTAGAGGATAGATGGGTGTGGGCGGTTGGGGGTGTGTATGGGCCGAATGAGGAAGTGGAGAGAAGGGCACTTTGGGAAGAGTTGGCTGGATTGATGAGGGTGTGGAGGTCCTTGGTGTTTAAGGGATTTCAACATTGCACGCTTTCTAGTGAGCGCTCCAATGGTTCTTATTACTCTTCGGCATGATGGATTTCTGACTTCATTTGAGAGAATAATCGGTGGATATTCCGATGATGGGGGGTCAATTTACTTGGTCTAATAATCAAGAAAATGAGAGTTGGTCGAGGATTGACCGGTTTTTGCTCTCTTCGGATTGGGAAGATCATTACCCAGCAGTTTCTCAAAGAAGACTTCAACGCCTGCTCTCGGATCATTTCCCTTTATGACTAGATTGTGGGACTCCTTGTGAAGGTAAGAAGGGTTTTAAATTTGAAAATATGTGGCTTAAGGCAGAGGGTTTTGTTGATAAGGTTGCTTCTTGGTGGGGGTCATATTCGTTTGAGGGCCTGCCTAGTTTTGTGCTTGCTAGTAAACTAAAATCTCTTAAAGTAGACTTGAAAAAGTGGAATGAGGAGGTCTTTGGGGATATTGGGAGAAAAAAGAAGGAGTTATTGGGAGGTATCCAGGAGTTGGATGAGCTGGCAGAATCGAGAGGCTTAGATCAAGAGGAGAAAATCCGGAAGGCAGACAAGTTAAAAGATTTGGAGAATACTTTGTTGTGTGAAGAAATTCATTGGCGCCAAAAATCGAGAGCTTTGTGGCTCAAGGAGGGGGATAGGAATACTCGTTTTTTCCACAAGATGGCTAATTCTCACGGAAGGTACAATAAGGTGTGGAAGTGCTTCAGATTAATGGCATCTTATCCGGTGATTCAGTTGAGATTAAAGATCACATAGTGCAGTATTACCAAAGTCTTTACTCGGAACAAAGCTCTTGGCGCCCTAGAATGGATAACCAACCTTTTTTGTCCATTGAGGAGGAGGACAAGAGGTGGTTAGAAAGAGATTTTGAGGATAAGGAGGTTTGGGAGGTGGTAAAAGGTATGGATGGTGATAAGGCTCCAGGTCCAGATGGTTTTTCCATGGCTTTTTTTCAAGCTTGCTGGGGTGTTATTAAACAAGATGTTATAGCGGTTTTTGCAGAGTTTCATCGTAGACGTCAATTGGTGAAGAGCTTGAATGCAACCTTTATTTCCTTGATTCCTAAGAAGGCGGATGCGGTGGAGATGAAGGACTTTCGGCCCATTAGCTTGGTGGGAGGGGTGTATAAAATTGTATCTAAGGTTCTTGCCAATAGGATGAAAACTGTTTTGGGTAAGGTCATTTCCTTTTTTGATAAGTAAAGATATATAGAAAAAGCACAGAGGGGCGCAACCCTAGTACACCGGGAGTATACAAGAGAGCGACTAAGAGGAAGAGAAAGAAGAAGAGAACATAAAAAGAAAATCTTGGAAGCTGATTACTATAGGCGCTAGCCAACCAGCAGTCCAAGAGAAAAGAGTGTAAAAGAAAAAATGAATAAGGTCCTCTATATTCCTCGAAGAGTCCTCAAAACATCTAGCATTTCTCTCGTTCCAAATACTCCACATAAGGCATAGAGGAACCATCTTCCACACAACGGCGCTGCTGGATTTACCACCCGTCCACCAAGAAGCAAACAACTCCTTAACGTTACCCGGCATAACCCAACACAAACCAAACCGAACGAAAATGGCATTCCACATGGTGCGCGCCACCCCACAATGAAGAAAGAGATGATCAACAGACTCCCCATCTGATTCACACATGCAACAACGATTTATCACCACAATACCTCTCTTCCGAACATTGTCCAAAGTTAGAATCTTTCCAAGCGCGGCCGTCCAAACAAAGAAGGCCACTCTTGAAGGAGCCTTGGTGCGCCAAATACTTTTCCAAGGGAAAGGAGTAGGGTCTTTTGAAGCAAGGATCCTATAAAATGATCTTACTTCAAATTTGCCTTTACAAGAAGAGATCCACCTTATTCTATCCTCCCTTCCCGCCCATCGGATGCATACAATAGCGTGTAAAAGAGGCCAAGACCTCCACTTCCCAATCATGTACCCTGCGAGTGAAGGAAACATTCCACTGAACAGAGCCATTTAAGCATTCCCTATTGTCTGCAATAGACGCATCCTTCTTGGTGGCTATGTTGAAAAGTCCAGGAAAAGCCTCCTTAAGAGACATATCTCCGCACCAAATATCCTCCCAGAACCTGATATTGGACCCAAGACCAGGGATAAATCTAATGTGGCTTTGGAACGACCTCCACCCCCTGCATATATACTTCCATAACCCAACCCCATGCGATCCTCTGGGAACCTTGGAGCACCAATCACCCCAAACCGCACCATACTTTGCCACCAAAATCTTCCTCCACCAAGCCTCCTTCTCCTGAGCAAATCTCCATAACCATTTTCCCAAAAGAGCTTGATTCATCAAACGCAAATTCCGAATGCCTAAACCTCCCTCAGAGATCGGAGAACATACCTTATTCCAACTAACCAGATGGAATTTAAACTCTTCATCAATCCCACCCCATAAGAAATCACGTTATTCCTATTCTCAAAATGCTTTTATTGGGGGTCAGCAAATCCTAGATTCCGTTCTTATTGCAAATGAATGTGTGGATAGTCGCATGAAATCAGGGGTGCCAGGTGTTCTTTGTAAATTGGATTTGGAGAAGGCCTATGACCATGTAAATTGGGATTTTGTCTTGTATTTGCTGCATAGATGTGGTTTTGGTGAGAGGTGGAGGGCTTGGATAGAATGGTGTATTAAGACGGTAAAATTCTCCATTCTTGTGAATGGTTCTCCGGAAGGATTCTTTAACAGTTCGAGGGGAATCAGGCAAGGGGATCCCCTCTCACCGTTATTGTTTGTGCTTGTTATGGAGGCGTTGAGTAAGATGGTGAATGCGACGGTTGACCAAGGCCTTTTGACTGGTTTCTCGGTGGGAAATAGGGTCTTGTCGGAGTTGATGATCTCACACTCCTTATTTGCGGATGATACTTTGATTTTTTGTGAAGATTCTATCGAGCAAATCCGGTATGTTCGTCTTATTCTCTTATGTTTTGAAGCTGTTTCGGGTTTGAGAGTGAATCTTGGAAAGTCAAAGATTGTGGCCATTGGTG